>CAKMRK010000052.1:0-13162 GCA_928213465.1 Penicillium sclerotigenum | reverse complement strand
TATAGATATTTTAGTAAAATTTATAGATATTATAGATTAAAACTACTATTTTATATAGAGTTAGTAAAATAGGTGTAAATAATAGTTATTTATTATATAAAGTTAGCGAGTTATACGTCTATTTTAAGTGACTTTATATAATAGTAGGTATCGTGGGTATACCCGCCGTGGGTATACCTATAGGCCTTAGGCGTTATAGACGGGCACTCGAAAATCTAAATAGCCTAAGGCCACCGTGGACGGGCCTTAGGCACCTCCTAGGTGCCTATAGACAGGCGATGTCGTAGTCTAATATCAACTACTAGTGGCATATTAAGGTGGTGATTAGAAGGACACGTAAGTTTAGAATTGGTGGAATATATTATGTTATATATTATAAAAGGCGGAAACTCCAGCGGTGAATCTTATATATGTATTAATAAGCATTGTCAAATTTGGTCCAAATCGACTGCCGTAGGGCGGTAGGTTCCCCTGGATTGCACTTTGGCCTTGGTTATTAGTGAGCCTGGTTATTTTTGGTTCGTGGGATCCTATATGGCCCTTTCTCATTTCCGGTTATTTTATATTCTAATAGTCAATTCAAATCATTGTCTATGCCATGAACTTTCGATATGTCTAAACCCAACCGCTATCCACTACAAACAATCTCAGAGGAAATCACACCTACAGACCACCATGTCATGTGTGGTAGAGGCACATCCTCCTATATCGAAAGGCTACCTTCTCGCATACAACAGTACAAACAAACGGTCCCTAGCTCTAGGTAACAGATCGAAGACCTGACCTACGAAACAAGCTATTTAAGAGCTGAGCTTTAGTGGCAAAGAGAGTCGAGAGAAATAATTCTTGGTTTCCAAAGGAAAATGTTTCAAATATTTGGCATGATAGAGGAGGAGCTTGCCCAAAGCACCGCACGACTCGAGGAAGCCCGTTCAAACTACCTCGGTCTATGGAATCTTGGCCTAGGGGCGGAAGATAAAGTGAACGTAATATAGAATTAGAGTATAAAAAGTCTCAATTGCGAAATTACTAGTCATACCAAATCTTTTTTCCGGGATAAAGACCGCACGTTGTATGTATTGAGAAGCTGAACTGTATATGCCCACACTATAATTCAATAGAGCTAGGTTTATTATAGAGCGATCCAGCAGTAACTCACATTCTTAAGCGGGATCACTTTCGCTTTCGGACTGCTTTATTTTGAAACTGAAATGGGACTTGAGAACGCCCCAGTCTCTCGTTCATAGTACTAAAAGCCTCCATAACTGCTTTTTCACGCTTCGTCATTTCGCCCATAGTCTCGGATAGCATGCCAACTTTATCGCAAACTTACTGAATTCTTTCATTAAAACCCTCATAAAAACTCGAAATACCGTCGACCTTGGAGGAGATGAGTGCGATAGTCTGTGATAGACCCGAAGCAGTGTCTATGAGCTTGCCGGCCGTTACTAGGAGCTCGTTTATCGCCTCTAAAAGTCGACACATAGTAGATGAAAACCCATCGGCTATCTTTGAGAGACGCGTTGCTTCCATCGAAAGCTTGGCAATCATATCAAAAGAAATATCCGGATTATTCGAAGAAGCGGTTAAATCAAGTTCTGCCGAAGAGGCCGCCATATCCAGGGGAGTGTTATCCCCGAACAAGCTAGCAAGTACTTGTTCGCTTTCCTCCTAGGGGGAAGCTCCTACACTTCTCTTTTCCGATGAGTCCGATGAGGCGGGGGAGATATGGTCTGTTAATGTTTTACTTTTCTTCCGTGGAGATCTCTACTTCTCGGATGACCTTATATAGTCAGCTCGCCGATCCTCTGTGGCTGATAATTTCCACTAGATCCCTACCTGACCAAGCACGTTAGATCACCACGAGCCGGCACCCAAGGAGAAGTATCCGCTAGAAGCTTAGGATCTGGTATGGGAACGTCACTATCCGGAACACCACCATTTGATGTAATACCGACATGGCTTGAAGCAAAGTCGAAACCGTTCGGAGGGAAGGAAACACCATTTGGTGGAGGGAAGCCATTGATATCAGTGCTATATTATAAAGTGAGATGATTTCATTGAATATAACTTTGAAGGAGACTTACAATCCATTCCAGCTGAACACCCGTGAGTCGGGGTAACCTCCTGGCATAACCGCGTTATGGAAGTTATTCGGCGCGCTTTCCATGAGCGGAGCAGCGCCCCAGTAGTTTTCCATTTCGTGATAGGGTTCTTGGTCTCCTCCTTGACACAAATTGAGATTCTGAGCAACTTGGTACGGTGTGATGCTATAGGTATAAGTATTATACGGAAAATTATTAGGAAACATAATGAGGAGGAAATGTCAAAGGATGAAAAGAAGGGGAGAACACTCCCCATTCTACCCGAGAGGTTTATAATGCCGCCAACCGCCTTTAGCTAGTTAAAATAAAAGGATTTTACCCTGTAGAGATAAAACGCCGCAAAGTATCTATAACCAAGGGGAAAGATCCAACAACTCCATAGGCGCTTAACAACCTCATCCCGCTCGACCTAAACAAGAAAGGATTAGCGGGCGATGATCGACAGATGAGAACCAGTTTCGGCATTAGGGCCGTGGCCGACACCTTTTTAGGGACATTTGCTATCTGCGTCAATAAATTCCGCTATCTCCGGCAGAGCATCAAACCTAAAATGAGAAAAGAAAATCGGACTCCAATATGCAGCATTCAGATCGTATTGGTTGGCTTGAAATATGCATGGGCAGGGACTCTAGGCTTACTATCCACGACAAAGACCGTCTACAAGTTATAATTGACCAGCTGGCACAGCCAGATTATCAATATCCAACCTTGTGCACTTTTATTGGAAACAAGCAGAAAGATTCAGCCCTACAGCAACTCTACCCGTAGAATAACATTAAAAGATACAACTCATGTTTAAATATTCGGTTAAGACCTGATACCATGTTGCTGAACTCAACCCGTCCTATATTATTTGCCGATAGGGACGTGCGACCTCTCTAGGGTACTAGTACTGAAATAACACTCGGAAATCCTATACTATGGGAGTGTTATTCCGTGCAAGAAATGTTAATCATAGTCTGGGCCCGTCTTATTTTTCTTTTTACTGACGTGATCTGTATTTTCGGGGATGACCTCGATGGTCTGAACGGGGTTGCAGAGTTCCTCGCTGCTTATATCCGAATACGATCAGCATCATCCTTCCCTAGTGTTCTTCGCCCCAGATTAATCGTCGCACTTAGAGCAACGACGGAAGACACGGACGAGTATCTCCTAAAGACAGAGCTATTCTACGACCAGTCACATAGCTCGAGAGATGGCTCTTTGAATGATACATTTTCAGCCATTAACTTCGTCTTTTTAGATGAACGTCTATCCCCGAATTGTCGGTATGAAAGGCTGCGGGCTCTCATAAAGGGCCAAATACAAGATATGACTATTTTATGCCGTGATAATAGTGCCCTTCCTTCGGCTACTCAGTTAGTCGCACTTTTCGGCTCAGCTTTACAACATTTAACAACTACTATTGATGATCCTTTCAACCTTATTAAGTCAACCAGAGTCAAAAACAGGGTCTCTCAGGCGGGTAGTACGAATATAGCACATTACCACCGGGTTGGGAAAACTACCGGTTTTCAGGGAGAGGACATCACGCCTATAGCTGCGGCAGCCCTATTAATGGATCACTATCTCCCGGAGATGCTAGGTATGTGAGCAATATGCTAGCGCAATTCAATTGAACTCAACTAAAGCCTATCGGCGCTATTATTCCTTACAGTACTACCGCCCAGAATGGTTTTTCACACGTTATATAAAGGAAGGATCCTCGAAGCCCTTCAAAAGGAAGTGGACTAGCTCTAGAGCTCTCCCGAGGAGCTGACAAATCAGATTGAATGCCAGTTTATCACAGTATTCGACGAAATGGTACAAAAGGACAGATCGTCTGTGGAGCTACGAAAGCAGCAGCTTGTCTCCCAAAACGGCCGGCTTTGTCAAATACGATCAAACAGGATCTGCCTTTACTACGTCCTACGCGTTACCTAACATACCCTAGGTTGTGGCCACACAATCTGCGATACTTGTGCTCAGATATTTGGAGCGCCAGTTCGTTCCTATGAGTACCGTTTTCAGATCTCCTATTACCTTCATTATCTCTATCGCAGGCCTCTGATAATTGATGTCCTCCCGCCCACGATGTCCCCCTCTGTGCTCGCTATCGATAGAGGTGGAGTGAGAGGAGTCATTCCTCTAGAACTTTTGCTTCTACTCTAGGAGCATTTGAGGCCATGTCAAATTCATGACATTTTTGATTTGGGAGTTGGAACAAGCTCTGGTACGACTCATTTCTCCAATTTAGAATTCTCTAACGTTGGTAAGGTGGTCATATCATTCTCGGGTTATTTGCTATGTTTTGGACTATAGCAGACTATTCCCTGAAGTTTAAGGCGCTAGCCAAGCGTATTTTCCGCGATAAGCGTCGAGCAGCCCTTCCTTGGCTTGTGCGCGTGCTCCTCAGCCGTCTACCCGTCCTAGGGAGTGTTTTGAGATGGATTATATGGTTCCTTTACGACAGCTGTTATGACTCCAGGGTATTCAAGTCGACATTGAAATTGGCCTTTCATAGAAAAGAGAGGCTATTTCGCCCATTTGCAAGCCCATCTGGACCGCTTTTCTCCGGTGCTAAGTTTGGCGTCACAGCAACGAGTATATCTAAGAATACAGCCTCGTTTATCATGGGAAATTTCAATGCTGTTCAGCATCTGGGGGAAAATAATTACGGTTAGTGGCAGGCTATGCTAAAATTCATCTACTAATCTATATCAGGCTGCGAAATTCTAAGGCCTCATAATGTGGAAGATGAGCCACGGGTCTGGCAAGCGTAATCATCCCTAATATGCCCCAATCTTATTTGACAACGTTGATGGTACGATAGAGCTGAGGCTACTGCTGCTGCACCTTTGTACGATATAAGAGCCTTTTTTGCATTTCGAGTGGCTAACCATGTTCTCTGAATAGTTTCTTCAGGCCTGCCGATATCGAGGGGATAGGCTCCTTCCAGGATGGTGGACTCCAGCACAATTTTACTGGAGCCATCGCTAGTCAACTGTGTCACCGCATATGGCCCTCACGTGGGAGCCCCGCCTGCCTTCTATCATTGGGGAGTGGAATGACAGATATTGCGTGTGACAGAACACCACACTTTCGTCATGTCTTTTCAGATGGATTTTTACGACGAGGCTTCAATGCATGGATGTCCTCCATGGATACAGAGCAGGAATGGCACAGAATGAGAAACCAGCTTATTGAGGCTAGTCAGCCTGAGTATTTCCGATTCAATGTGCCGTTAGGGGGTATTCCGAGTCCCATCGATGCAATCGAAATGATTGAAACCTATCGAGATCTCGTGCTTATCCAGCCGAAGAGTGCTGGTAACAGAAGGCACTATAGCGAGCCTATACGCTCCTCGAATCGACACAGACCAAAGACGAGAAACTACATTCAGGCCAGTGAAGATAGCGATGAAGGGAGCGATGGAGAGAGCGACGCCTCTACTCACTATAACCGTAACAGAAGATACCGCAGTGAGCCAGGCCGTTCGTCCACACAGAGACGAAAATCAACCAGAAAGGACTCGACAGCGGAGATAAAATTCCTTGAGCAGCGGCTTCAATTATTGAAGATGCGCGATTCCACATCCCCTCAAGAAGCGCAGCGGAGACGACAACGTGGCGACCGTGGGCGCACAGCATGATAAGCACCTATACTTTTTCCACACCTGTTATGAGCTGGTCTCAAACAGTCGGCAATTCGATGTTTCTGATTGATCACCATATCGCATTTAGTTTATTTATCGTTTAGTTTAGTTCAGTTTACGTTATTTACAAATTGCCAGATTGACCTACTTTCCATTTTCTCACAGTTCTCCTCTATTTAATACGCGGCCCACTACCAGTATATAACTCATGGTGCAAGTAGTGTTATATATCAAACCAGAAAAGGGCCTGAATAAGTTATGCTTTTTTGATACTCGTACTGAAGCCACACTGGCACACTGGGAGGAAGGGGACGGTATGTGGATTCCATATGGTAGCTTGATGGCGGACTGAATGAATCAACCTAGAAGCCATGTCTCCTTTCGTGATGATCCTAATAAGAAATGAAGAGTCACGCCGTAGATCTTCGTGAATGATTTTCAAGGCTTTGATTTCTTTGTCTGATCCGCGAAGTCCCTGGCAGTTTTCGGGCAATCGATCTGTTCTCGATAATACTTTTGGAGCTTTTGAAGGTGATCTATTTCGCCCTTGATCCAATTGATCAACCGTGGATGATTTGACATCTGAATTGAACTCGCTGCTTTATGGTATTGGTTTACCATCCGCGTCAAAGCATCAAACGCAGTGTTGTGATAGGAACGACCGTATTCTGCGGCGAAAAATGGATCGGAGCCCGACAACCGCAAATTGCTGAGGTCAACGAAAGAGTACTTGACTCGTTCAACTATAGCTTCGTCGACCGCCAAGTCAAACTGGTCGTTCCCAAGAGGGATGGCAATGGCAATTATGCCATCATCCCCTGGTGGAATTTCCGAGTTGAAATGAGTGAAGGCATTGCATTTGTCGGAATGCTGGTTGCAAAGATCGCAACCAAAGGAAACTTGGATGCGCATGGTCTATATGACGGGCTTTAGTAACATTGCAGTAAGAAGATGAAAGGAGGGTATATACTGACTTGGAGTGGTTCCATTTGAAAAAAAAAACTTTGTGCTATAGTGTGGTTGAAAGGCCCGATGTTCAGTAGACCCTCCTTTTGCTGAGGTGGCAAGTGACTTCTTATAGTAAATCAAGTTGGATAAATTGCGGTGTGTAGGCTAATGGTAAAATCTCTCAATCAGCAAAGTAATTTGAGATCTCCTTGACGAGCAAACATGTTACATCAGACTCATTACAGTAACTACTTAATTTACTATGCATTTATTGTAGACCGAGGACTTTAATTGGCCAAAGACGGTTTCTTCTGCTTTCTTAACATGAGGGGAAAGCGATATTTCAAACCGCAAAAGCTGTACATGAAGAAGAGCCGATTGGGTGAAGAAGGTTTTTCTCGCTCCTGTTAAGGTATCCTCGAAGGGATAGACTCTTAAAACATACTAACTAGAGAAACCATGATAACTACAGGTAGAGCTGGAAAAGCCAAACGGCCCATCAACAGATATAAATGAATTTAGACGTATTCAAAAATTCGACAGAAAGCAGACAGAAAGCAGACAGAAAGCAGACAGAAACGCGTATACTGCCAAATGAAGGAATTAGAACAGCACCTGAGAAGGCTTGAAATCCGACCGAACCCCCACACAGCCCAGAGGAATATCTTTGCTAAAAGTCCAATGGTAAAATTGGAGCTTTAATTCCACTGTCGGTACGTCCGATTTGTCCCGGTATCCTAAGCCCGCGCCTAATATCCGAAGGTCTCTGAGACTCCGGGTCGTCACGGCCCGTTCTCGATCTTTTTGGAAAACAAGCTCTATCCTGGGATCATCGGAGTTTGCGTAATGCAATTGAGCCTTGTGGAGCTGATAGTCATGATAAAGCTTGTCGAACTGCCCACGAATGTTAGGATAGCTGATTAGAGTAGGAGGGTGACAAAAATCGTACCTCAATAGGACAATGCTGGCGTTCGATATCCATTTCGGAGAAAGATGTCAGATCGGTGAATTCTGATGAGGTACAACAGATGAGTTTTCGGCAGTAGAAAATAATGTTAAGAATGATCTTCCAGCACCACCCCGGATACTGGTGTAATGCGCCAGACATGACGGTAGGATGCGCACAGAGATGATAGAGAATCAAGTTGGATAAATTGCGGTGTGCATCTGGGGACAAAGCTGGAATATTAATAGTCCATGAAAGAGATCATCGCTTTTGATCTAACAAATATTAAAAGAAAGAGTAAATAGGGAATGAGAGATATCAAATAAACGATAACTAATTTGGGGATAGTTGGACCCAGGTGATCTCTGCTTTTCTCTCCTGATGATATCCAGAGAGATTGTATCCAGTTCGGAAGAAGATACCGTAGCGATGCAGACGAAAGGCAGTACATGAGGTCAGTTGGGAGCTAGCTTCGAATAGTGTAGAATAAAATGTGGTAAAAGCATCAATAGAGATAGAAGGCCTCAAATATCAGCTGTGTTTCTCATCTCAAGTCTAGCAGGTTATGGTGCCTATTTCCACTGTCCAAGGTGACATTGATCGCACCCTTGCCATTGAACCAAAGATCTAGTCATGGTCAGTACCCGTATCTTTCGCTGGTGACGATGATATACTCACATTAGAAGCCTTCCCCGATTCCCGTCCAGTTCCTATATGAGCCGGCAGAAATTGCTTTGAAAGCAATGCTCTCTTTGAGAATTGAATCCCAGTCAGTCTGGGAATGGGTACCCTCGGAAAACACCAGCCAAGGTTCTAGGATGCTGCTAGATGCCTACACGACCTTGAGAAGCAAAATATCTCAGGAACCAAATCCCGATGAAGGCTTTTCTCTTGAAAATGATATACGCCTCTACGCGGGGAATATTTTACAACATCTTAGCTATAGTACTGTTTTGATGCTAGCACTGATGACTTGGCATTTTGATGCTTCATCTTCTGAAGTATCACAGGATCTGATTGATTTCTTGCGATGGCCTCATAGTGAAGTGAGGAGGATACTTCAGGATCGGTACCGAAACATTATGTGTGAAACGGTCCCTTCGAACTTCGATTTTCATTTGTCCTAGATTGAGGCTTTCCTGGCGATCGGCGCAAGAGCAAACCATAAAATCAAAAATAAAATCCCATACTCCACCACGACCCGTGTGATACCAGACTCAAGTACCGCAAGACCAACTAGGAACTTCGTGGCTCCATAGTCACGGTGGGCTTGGTGTCAGAACTGTCTTGCGCGAGCTTCCTGGAGAAAAAAGTTGGGTTATAAAATTTGAAAGCAAATAGCGGATTCTTTGTAAGCTGCGGGCTTCACCGATACGGGTCACTATAATGGCCAGAGGACAAATTGGCGAGGGAAGACGAGCTAGCGTGCATGTGAGCTCATGCCATGGGCAGATACTGCCCCGCGATTGATTGGGCGTGACAGGGGTATGGGCTGAGAGCCCATACCCCTGTCACGCCCAATCAATCTTTGTTAATAATTTTGGTATTGACTCTCTTTCCCCGCCATCTCCTTAGAGGCTGAACCATCTATTCTACATCCTACTGTCATCCTTAGATGACTGACTTCGTCCATGAGATGGAATTCAGCAACGCTTCCCACCACGTCGCTATATTGGAGAGGCACATTTATCATCTTCAGCAGATACTGAGAGAATGGACACCTTACGTTCCACAGCATGTCCTTACGCGATCTCAGATTCCACTCGAAGTCACCTCATCTCATCTTCTCCGATCTCCCTTATCTCGAAACCGTTCAGTGACCCGGTGTATAAAGCCTTCTCTATCAGGTTCACCTCAGTCAGAAGAAACGTGGAGAAAGCCTCTTAGAACTTTCATCAACAGGATTCCTTTCGCAGAAAAGTGGCCTGGTGCAGCATGTCCCCAACGAGTTTCCGTTTTGGACATATTATTCCAAAGCGAAAATTACCTCAGAGACAGTGATTCCTCGTCATCAACCATCCATTATCGGAATCCAGACATCATCCAAACCCTAGAGGCTTATGCTTCGTTCGCGAAAAAATGCGCGGACGATGTGAAGTGGGCGAAATTAATCGCATCCTATCAGAATTTCTTGTTAGGTGCACTTTGCCATGTTGCATGTTGCCTTGGTGTGGATCCAAACGCGGTGAACCAGAAGATGAGATTTATTTCAAAAGGAGGACCCGATCACCTTCAGGAACTTCGGCATGGAGCGGCTTGGGGGGTAGAGGCAATTGACCGCCTTCAAACAGAGAGCGGTTGGGATATTAGAAGCGGTGATATCTTATTTTACTGTCAGTTTTCTTTGCCAATTAGTTTCATACAGAGCTGACAGATGAATCTAGTTACCCCGACCTTTACTTCATTAAGGTACTGGGCGAAAGCAACCAAATCGAAATCCATATTTACCACCTCTCTGAAAGAAGATCAATATAAGAAAAACCAAGCGAGTTTACACTCAAACCATCTCTCTATTCCGTGTATCATCAAATGCATATTTGGCAAAAGTGTTCAGTACGGATATAAACCATTTCGCTTGTCGCTTTTTACTTACAATTAGCTTCTAGATTCTCCGACGTGTGTAATGTTCTACACTGCAATTTCGATATCGCTCTGGAATCATTTGCAAAATGGTACATGGGGCCATTTGGTTCAGATGTCATGGATGAGCTGGAAAGACAAAAGCTCTTCTTTCCCATGGATCGGATTTCCCCTAACAGGGAAGCCGACCCCGGGGCCGAACCCCAAACTGAAAAGGACCCACAGCCCGCAGCATTCTTGCGCGAAGCACGGAAAAGACGTCGTCTTAGCAGCGGGACCAATTCACATCTAGACAGCCCGTCTCTCAATCCAGTTTTGTCGACCAATGTGCAAGTGCAGACAACCTTTGACGAAGACCCCAATCATTTCGTTCCAAGTGAGCATTCCGGGCAATGAGATCCATCAACATAATACTGACTCTCACAGACCAGGAGAGAGCTTCCTTGAGCACGAATTCAAGCTCTGAGGGTTTCCCACAGCAAGTGACACGAGACCAGCAACTTTTGCTTGCTAGTCCAGATCCGCAATATACAGTCCACGGGCGTCAGACGGCATGTTCGCTCCCCCAAACCCACCAAGATGACTCACGTAGGTCATTGATTATCGACTGGTCGATATCTCGACGGCTAACAAGGATACAGATTCACGCGCTCTGTATTTGACGGGTCCTCCGGATTTTGCGGATGTAGAAACATTTTCTTATTCCCTTCCATCCTTCAATGCCATATCTGAGATACCTGTTTCACCGCATTCCGGCTTCTCAGCTCCCCAAGAAACGGCAGCGCTTCCATCTACTTCATTTGACTATTGTATACCATCCTTCTCCCAAATCACAGGTATTCCCTCACCTGAACAATCACCCCATCTCATGGAGGAGACTATCAGATAGCCTCTTTGCTCCAGGTCACCACACAGACACACGAATTCAGAATTTCTATCAACCCACTCCATTCTATCGAGTCACCGTTCGCTAGTGGAATGTTTGCGTCGTGATTGACAAGAGACACATTTGCATTTTCTTCGTGTAGAAGGATCGCTGTTAGAGTGCCGTAGGGTTCCCGCGGGGATGCTCCGTTCGCGAATTGTATCAAACTGGTTTTCATATTCTGGCCTAAGGTCAGCCGTATGGGACATGAATGAAAATCAATAATAAAATTCCACACCTCCTTTTGGAAAGGCTGGAGAAGATCTGCCGGAACATTTCGACATAACCTCATGTGTGGCGCATCGTCCTTCACTGAAAATTCCGCCTTTGGAAGCCAGTTTCTCAATTTTTCACAAGGGTCCTGCTCAGGTTTTTTCAGAGCCGGTCGGAGGTAGGCCATAGGTCCATTCATTGAATAGCCACTAGCGCTATTGAGTGCGCATATAACGTTCTGCGTCACTGCGTGTTTTCGGTTGAGATAATCGAATCAATCTTTGCTTGCGCTTCTATGAGCGAGGAGGCGGGGTTGGGCACAACGAAATGAGCACGTGAACAATTATTTGACCCCACCGTGGTGCTCCCCAATGGACCGAAACCCGGAACCTCTAGTAATAAATATTTTTATGTCTAAGAATCCTCATTTAATTATGTTATAAAGTAGCCCTGTTGATGACTTAATTTGAAAACGGATTGAAAGGAGATGTCAAAGACATATTATGCCTGAGACCGCGATCGCAGTGCGTATTGTAAAAAATATGTCTGTTCAAACTTCAAAAATCCGTATGAAAGCAGGATTTCGGCCAGGTGCATTTGCCGTTTCAAATGCAACGAAAATCAACGTGAGTGTTTAGAGTGCTTTTGTATCTGTTTCTATGCTCTCATAAACGTAACCTATCTTCATACAGAAAAAAGACCATCTCCCCTAGGAGCTCACGGATTCAACGGCTTGATGTGGCGACCAAGTTCCCATCGTTCGGCTAACAGGGATCATGAAATTCTTTCTAGCTAGGTTTCTAGCCAATCGCTATCCTCATCATCTAAACTAGGGAGACATTTGATATTTAAGCTTGCGGGGAACGGAAAAACTACCCACCGCTACTTGGGAGATTATCCGCCTTTAGGAGCGTCTAACGAGCCCCGCGCCACTTCTGCCCAATATCATCCTGCAAGACCCTTAACGACCGTCACCCCTTCATATGAGTAACTAGAACATACTACATCGGCTATACTGATAGAACTTCAATAGATTTCGGTGTAGTTCAACTACATTCGCACTCGCTCCTCGCAATCCGAGCGCATATCTAACGCCTGATTGGTCTCCGGGTTCTACAACTTGAAGAAGTTGAGGTGAATGTGGAGTAGATGGCACGCTTTACGGGTCCGTAAGAGTCGCCTGAAAACCAGGTGTCGAGGGTATTAGGTTGCGTCAAAATGGTCTGTGCTGTATGCGAGTGAAGATTGGCATCAGATGCATTATGTATTATCTCCAAGGCTACTAGAAGGTCTATGGTCCATTTTGATAAGAGAAGTGATAGGATAGTTCAAAATAGCATTCTGGAGTCAGGCTTACTTGTTACCATGAGCTTGGACCCACGGTTGACAATGTGAACTTCTGGCGAGCCTTAACCCCATTCGAGTGTCCAACTTCAAAACGTGGGTCTGTTTTGATCTATTTGAGAGACGACAGTTCATCTTACCCCTGTGTCCTGAGCTGAGCTGACCGGTGTGACCCACATTTCACGTGATTTAACATAGGTCAGCTTAGCTCACTTATTAGCGGTATTTATATTACCTATAGTAAATTACTTAGTCAACAAATTTTAATTTTTACTTTCTTCTACCTTCCCTAAATACGTACCTAACAACACCACTATTTAAATAAGGCCTTAATAAAGTATTAATAAAGTATTAATAAATCGTTATTAATCTAATAATTCTCTAAGTATATATATACCTAATAATACTACTATTTAAATACGGCTTTAATAAAACGTTAATAAAGTATTATTAAGTTTAAATTAAGG
>CAKMRK010000047.1:0-46239 GCA_928213465.1 Penicillium sclerotigenum | reverse complement strand
GATACTATAAAAGCTACCGCTCGTCTCGCCTAGTTCTTAACGAATCTAGGCCCCTAGCACCACTAAGTAGCTAACCGAGTCATCACCTATCTTTACACCACCCGGAATCTAGCTATTAAATATAGTGTAGACGTAGTAAGTGTAGGAATCGACTCTATATAGTTTATAAGCGATACTTCATATAGAGATTATCTAGATCGAAAGAGCTCTATAGGCTATATCTACTAGGCCTATAGTGGACTAGTTAACTAGAAAGCAAGTAAGTAACCTACTATAATAATATCAACCACTAAAGTAGAGTTATTAGGGCTTTCCGAGATAGGAAAGCAACTTTAATAGTGGCGCCGACTATTAAAAACCCTTAGTTTTAAACCCTCCTATATTATAACGATCGACTACGATAACGAGAGAACGATCAACCTTCTTACTAGTAAGGACACTACCTTTAAAACGAAGCTTCGGCACGTCGATATTTATCGCTATTAGCTTCGGTAAGAGGTTAGAGAAGGACGTATAATAGTGCGATAGGTGCCGACAGCGAGTATGGTTATAGATAGTCTTACAAAGATACTCTCTCGGTAGAAGTATAAGAGCTTCCTACGGATGCTAAGAATGGTGGATATAGGCTATCTAATAGCCTAGTTATTTAGTAAGATCACTATACCGATCTACCAAGTCCAGCAATCCTATACTAGGATAGCTAAGGGGGTGTGTCGGAGCATAAAGACCGGTATACCGGAGGATTTATTTATCCTCCATATTTTGTAATTAAAGTTATATAATCAAGGCTCTATATAAATTATAAGCAGAGCCGATATAGAAATGCAGAGATTTGAACACCATTGATTGGACCCCCTATTTTACCATACAACTTGATTTGACAAAGACTTTATGCCTAAGGCTAATTCTCCTACCTGAGGATAAAACTGCCTTAGGCTTCAAGCCAAGGTAGCTTACTCTTACTAGGTCTTATACCATTTATACCACTTATACCACTTATACCACTTGTACCGCTAGGTGTCTTTTTTTTACTATATTCTACTGATAGCGTAGAACGAATTATTGAAGATGCATGTTTCGCTAAACAACCTTATCGACAGTCATACCTCTCTTCGAACAGTAGCTTTCCACCATATTTCCATATTTTTGCCTAGTTGATCACCTCTTTTTTTCAGTTACTCACTCTTATTTGATATTTGACTGCAGTTTGCTAAGAAATTATTCAAGAAATATGGACGTTTACTCGACCTTAGGCTCCACATCTGCCCCTTGCATGTGAGCTCAATGAAGTTCACTAGACAAGATCTATCCCCCGTCATTAACTGGATACCGGTATCATCATTAGGGCCAGTGTTCCTATCCAAGTTCTGGGGACCCTCCACCTAGTCTATCATAATACTATGAATAGATAATTTTAATTCGTCTTATATTTACTAAGGTAAACTATACCACCTGATGGTCTCCGTCAATACAATGTATTCTTTGTATCATCTAAATTGGCTTCCTTTTCTTGCACATTCCTCTTTCTTGGTCAAAACTACGGGCAAATTGCTTTCAAATTAGATACCGATATTCATCTTCTTAGTGCAATTGAGTATTTAGGTCTGTCTGCTATAATCATTTTACACATGTTGTAATGCTCGAGCAAGGAAACTCAATCCTGGAGATTTGGGCTTAGTTAGACTATTTGGTAGAGTTTCCTTTATAAGAAACAGAACCCATTCTGCTTCAATTTGCACTTCAAAGTCCTAAAATCTTCAAACGTCGCTTCTGGCTTGTGAGAACCCCTATTTGTTCTCAAGATGAACCCAATCAAAGTCACTTTCCCCACATTTCTTTGAGTCCTCGACTCTCTTTGATGACTATGAGCAATGTGCGATTAGCCTAGGGCTATATATTAATCTTGAATAATGATGTTTTCTCAACACCAGAGCTTTGACTTGTTAATGTTGATTTGAGGCAACAGAAATGAAGTTAGCGGCCTCTATTCTCCGTTTGGAGTTTAGAATCAATGCACAGGGCTCACCGTAGACTCGACCTTTATAACTAGGCTCAATTATCCATTTAAAATATATGAATATGCTATTCTATATAACCCGAGAGATAAAGATTGGTTCTTCGACTCTTTGTTCATTTGTGCTCTTAGAGTCGTACTCATCTACCGTTTTAGGAGGAAATCGTGTCACTTCTTGTCCAATAACCGCAAAAGAATCTATATTTAGCTTCTTTAGTCTCTTTGATGAAAGGAAAGAACAGAGAACTGTCGTATAACGGACATTGCTGAGGTTGAAGAGGTGAAAAAGATATAAACTAGCTGTGCGTTAACAGCTTGATAAATTCTCACGTACCTCACAAATTCTCACGATAAACTCTCCCAAATTTATTCATAATGGCCGGCTTTGACGAACAGATGCTGGAATCTTGGGGTCCAGCAGTCTGGGGAGTTATCTTCGACCGATTGCAAAGTGGAAACGTCAAAGGTGGTGTGCTTCAGGTTGCCTGGCCAAGCAATGTCGACAAGAAGACAGCAGCTCAGCAAATCCAATGGGCCACAAAGTTGCCTCTTGCCCAGCTTCCCCAGAAGGCACTGGAAATTATATTTGACAGAATGGTGGGTTTCTCGGTGGGAGTTCGATACATGGAGGAAAAGAACATCCATGCCATGCATGGACTTGTAAAACACAATGGACATCTCAAAACGAGTGTGGAAAGGTGGTTGAAACGGCCTGGTACAGTTGAAAAATGGAGAAAATTGATCCGATCCTACACGAGTTATGAAGATGCAATGGGCCATTTGTCAGATTGCACTACATTCCCAAGAGAAACGGACAACCATCCATTCAAGACACACCCTGCATACAATGCTGCAATGCAATGCTCTTCCTGCTTAGAGTTCTTGGTTAATTTCGGGATTGTCACTCTCAATGGCTACGACCTATCAGGAAGAAGCTGGCTTGAAGCAGGGCTGAATGGTCCAAATGCGGATTTGCTCACCTACATTGTCAGCAATGCGGATCCTCAACATCTAACCAAACCTAGAGATATCAGGGAGACCCGCGAAAACCACATTCTTCTCTCACTGGTCGGTGTTGGCGCATTCTCTCAATTCGTGATTGCCCTGAACAGGCTACGCCAGGCAAAACTTGTGCCGATCGAGGAACTTCGCACAATCTTCCATGAAGCAGCGATGCACGAATTCTGCGCTGTTGCACCCGTCCCCGTCGCGGAAGCACTGTACCAACATGGAATCAACATCGGCAACGTCGAGCACCAGTTCCACGAACTCGGCGGACAGCTAGAATCCTCCTGGCACATCGCAGCCGCCTTCAACCCCGCCGGAGCCGACTTCATGGAGTGGCTCGATAAATTCTCCATGCTCAACGCAGACGTCCGGAACTCGGAGAACATGAATCCGCTGATGTACGCCGCGTGCTTCGACGAGCCAGCCGCAATCGACTGGCTGTGCCAGAAATGCGATCCCATGCAGTCCAGACTAGACGGCGGCCCACAAGGGTACGCCTTGATCTGCGCGGCTCGAAGCTCATACCTTCACAGTGGCGAAATATTCTCCATTATCATCTCGCATTTACCAGAGTCGCTGTTCAACAATGAGTACGGCAAGATCTTTGGCACCGAGATCGCCGAAGGACTGGCATCGCACAGGCGCAAGCTCGCCGATGGCCGAATCATAGATCCCTCGCTGGATGTGATGGGCCTCCTTGCGGTGCGCAAGATGCAAGCGCTCGTCCGCCGTCTGTCCAATTCTTGGCCCGGCAGCGAATGGCATCTAGCGCTGAGGGCATTTATACAAGATAACAATCTGACTGTCCTCATGCACAGTATCGGTACAGGGACGCGGCTGCTCCGGAGCAGCTTGAGAGAAGATACATCGCTCGACCGCCGCAGCAACATCTACCCCAGAAGCCCGCAGGCAAAACGTCTTTCTGAATATGAGGCGCTGCTGATGTATGATGATATTGATATGACAAATGCTGCTCGTGCGGAAGTTATTAGGAGAAATAGACCGAGTAAGGTTACTGCTCGCAGTGGGGGTAGACAGACGCTTGGTCCTATCAGGGATCCGAGCAATATGGTCACTAAGAATGTGCGCAGGGGGGGATCAAATCGCCGAAGCTGAAAGGGTTGTGTCTCCACCTGGTACTGGTAGACGGATTGGTGCTGCTTGTTGTATGAAGCATGCAAGTGTGTTTCCTACGCATGATGTTTTTTTTTTTTGATTTGGTGCATGTCTCTTGTCCTTTCATTGGGCTAGTTTTGGTTCATATGTTGGTCATTGACTTTTTGATCCGAACTCCTCTCGTTTCTCTGCTGCTTTTGCATGTTTATAGTGTTCTAGGAATTCACGAATAGGTTCTTTCTCTTCACACTCTTGAAACAGACCACTGTAAATCGCATAAGACCTCTTTTCCCAGTTAATCTTCCTCCAGTCGTCAAGCAAATCAAGGTTGACCAAAAGTAAATATGAGATTAGAACGAGTCTACCAGTCAAGTGCACTTGGTGAAGTAATGTTCTGCGATCCACCACCGACACAGTCTAGCTCTTTACACACTACTCTCAATTAGTAGACAGTAAAGCCTAACTGGAAACCAAAGCACTTACATTGGTCTGCTTTTTGGAATAGAATGCTTCCTTGGGGCTTGTGCATGGCTGGGAGGATCTGACCCCCTTCAATCCGTTCGAGCTTTGCGTGTTCCTGGAGTCGATTCAAAATTTGACGAGCGTCTGCTTAATTGAATTAGGCAATAGAAAAAAAGGGCTGCTCAAGGGTCATACCTGTATTTAACTCGCTCAAAGACCTAGCGAAAGGATTAGCAGCAGGTCGCAGAAACTAGATCGGTTAAAGTACTCACCCTTGCTTAGTCGAGATGTATTGATATTCAATCTCAATCTTTCCAATCAAATTCTTCGTCACAATCTGTAATACTTCGGCCATTTTCCAAACATCTGACTCACAGACAGTGGAGAGTGCGAAGAGGTCGTAGCGAATAAGCGTTTTCGACTCAGAGACAGGAAAGAAAAAAAGGGCGAGGCATAAACCCGCATCTTGAAACGAATACATAACCGTAATGGGAAATAAAGAACACTCTTCCAGGGTGCGCTTCCGCGTAATAGACCTGACAAGCTTCATGACAGGAGATGTCCTCGATATTTCAGACATTCTGCGGTGTATCTCGCTGGTATAGGCATCGAGTTGACGACCTCGTGCTATTCAAGTGTCAGCCATTGTATGCTACCAGTCTTGACATTCGTTCCTTACCTCCAATCTTCCAATTAAAGTCTCCCGACAAAGTCTGACCAGCAAGCCAAGTAGATTTCGCTTTTAGAGCAGTTGATGTCACCTCACTATCGAATGCAGCCGGCTCACCAGAATCGAGATTCACAAAGATCATACCCTGATCAGTTGTATACGCGTGAACCTCAAACAGACTATTCTGCGACTTATCAAACCCAGGAATATCATCAAATTGAGGAGCTTTCACCAGCCGCCCAGTGGTATCATAGCCCCAGCCATGGTACCGGCAGCCAAGAACAGTCGAGGCACCGGTCTCTTTTCTGGTGATAGTATAGGCGCGATGGCGACAGACATTATGGAAAGCGCGGATTTTACCGTCCTTACCACGAATGAGAAAGACTGGAAACCCGGCAATGTCGAAAGATTGATACGAGCCTGGCTTTTTGAACTGGGAGCTGTGGGCAAGATACAGCCATGTCTGGAGATATATGTTAGTGATCCCGCCAAGCCAGATCGTACTAGCATTCTATTTACTTGGCTGAAGAGCGCGCGCCGTTCGAGCTCGAAGACTTCTCGACCGCTCCACCATCCTTCTGGGATTTCGGGTTCTTTGGAAACGGTCACGTCTGAGTCGTTTGGGGAGGCAAATACAATCGGTTCAGTAACTTTATCAGCTTCGAGTTGAGATAAATGAGTCCATGTTCGGTGGAGTAGAAATATAATTGTCACCAAGGCCACGAGAATGGAGGCTGGGGAAGTTAAGTTATCTGCATCGGGAGACTCCATGAGAAATAAAGTGTTGCTGTTTTGAACAATAGAAAATGGTTGTCATCTGCAACTGATATACTTGACACTTGAAGGCCCAGGTGCCACCCCTCTAGATTCTACTCTCTCCACTTAGTGCATATATACATTACCCGATTGGGTTGGGATTTCCTGGTATCACTCAGATGACTTGTGATTTCTAATTTTTGAGCCCGTACGATTGGGATTATCTTTATCATACGGTGAGTACTATGCACGACGTTAAGATGATAATTCCATTAACATTCAAGTCTCATATCAAAAGAGCGAATACTATATTCCCATGAATAAGTACTACGCTGCCATTTGAACTATGGAGGGCGCAATATGCTCCAGTCCAGACTCCTTCGCTGTCTTGGCGGCCCTATCAGACTCATGCTGTTCGCAAACCATATCGAATACTCGTCTCTGGTAGTCTGAGGGACGTATGCCTATTGGAATTCTTGCATAAATGAACCTTAAAAGAAACAACTTACAAGACACGCCATTCTCCTTGTTTGGGTTCAGAATTCCCTCGTGATAGACCCCCTTGCCTAGATTGCTCTGGGCCATCTCGCAGAGCTCGTAGTCTTCCATAGCAACTTGGCGCACGAATTTAAAGTATTCTTCGAACTTGTCTCCAGACTCAAGATGGTAGTAATCGAATTCCATCCGGGTGACATGAGGATCAGCAGTTGGACATACTCTGAATGACGACATGCCACCGCCATAGACGTTTAGCGTGCAGTTGGGAAAGAAGTATAGAAATAGACCATCATCGGATTTGTTCGGGTCTGCGATATGCTGCGAGAAATTGTGCTTATTGCGCACGGTGTAGAAGGTCGGCGGGTAGTATTTGGAGAAGGACGGATGAGTGTATTGGCAGTGTAGACACTCCTGATATCCGTCGACCCTGACGAAAGTTAATAATCACACGATAGAAAAGGATAAGAGAGAACATTACATGGTCTTCCAGTTGAGGCGGCCTTCATAGCTGATCTTCCATGAGGGGAGTCAAAGGGATAATGACGCCGGTGAGCGGTCTATGAGTGGAAATACCTAAGTAGGCATCTTTAGCCTTGAATCTTCTGAGAGTATCTTCTAACAAAAGAAAAATAAACCAGGTCACTGCTGCGAGTGTTTTTTGACAAATTGGCTGGCCTTCTGTTGTCTGGAATGTGGATGGAGACTGGGTTTCCTAAAGTGGAAATGTGAGTGGACTCGGCGTATCTGTCCATATCTTCATGTGGGCGTAAGTTCAGTGCATCTATTGAATAAGAAATAAACAGAATCCTGCACTTCTCCTAAGATACATATATATCTTTTTTATAGGAATTTCTCGAAACACAAGGTTACATCGTTTGTAAGGGTCTGTTTCCTCTCACTCGGTGACAGAAATATAATACCGGTTAGTGATATATAACTCTATAACTAAGATGATAAAACTGAGCATTTCAACGAGCATGCTAACAAATTTCAATATACTTACGTCGGATTCACATGATTTTTTTAGGTAAAATACCCTGTAAGCACGCATTTAACGTTGATATTCCGCAATGATTATCATAACGACAAGCTTGCGGAGTACCGCCACGTAGGTATAAATAGTTAAATTATTACTTATAATGTCTTTAAGAGAATCGGGAGTATCCCCGCTCTTGAAATGTAGAGTTTCATATAAAATATGGATACTTATAAGCCACTAGCTATATTTCAGTAGGGCTTTTCGTACGCAGGTACTAAGCCACTTAGATCCACAAATAGATGGAGGGAGAGTCCTATTTATTCCATTTACCTCAATGCCTGAGGTTAACTGGTTTACTAGGAATTTGGCTGCCTGGAGGGACCCGAGATGCCGACTGGAGGCGAAAGAGAAACATGAAAAAGAGAATGTATTGAATATCTGCAATTCAAGGAAATCAAACATCTCAATCCAAAGATCCAGAAATCAAAAAGAAAGAAGAAGAAGAGTGAAAGAAACATCACCTGGAGAGATAAGAAATCAGATGGTCCCATATCTTATCGGGCAATTACGTCGTCTCCAACTTCCAACTTTCCAACCTCCAACTTGAAAGGTTGGACAAGCAACTCACAATTCCCAACTTTCTATCATGGGCCCCGTCAAATATACCCCTCCTCCTACGCCATCCCCTCCAGCATCTTGTTACGCTATGAGTGACGATGAAGAAGATGAATACAATACCATCGCCCAGACTGCCTCGAGCAGAGGGGTCAAACTGCTCTTCTCTAAAAGCAAAGTGAGAGAATTTCTTTCCATCAAAAGAGGAAGACTGAATTAACAAGAAACCCAGGTCTATGTTCATCCAACTTCCTCCTCCAAAGATAATATCCCTGGCTTTATCGCCCTCATCCAGCAAAAACCTCTCCCCGCATCACATGCATCGGCGTCTCAATCCAAGAAGCGCGATACACCCTCCTACCTCCTCGCATGGGTTCCAGAGTCCTCCCTTGGAGAAGCATATGATACATATGTGAAAGTAGACCTTGCTGAAGGCGACTCTCCGCCACGCCAAAAGTACCTCGTTCCGCCGCTTCCGACCACCACCACCTACAAAGACCCCATCGGGTTATATTCTTTTGCAGTTCCACTATCGGAGATATACTCGCTATTGGTACGACCGCCAAGCCTAGGATGGTGGTTTGGGAGTCTAGTGATCAATACCCGAGCGGGCGATGGCTTCCCCGCGCTATTTTTCCATGACGACGAATGCGAGTCAACCATCTTACAAAAGAAGAAGAGAGTCAGGGAAAACTTTGATCCATTTGGCAGTGAAGGGGGTTTGTTTTGGGGCGGTGATGAGGTACTGCGTTGGCTGCGGAGGTACGTGGAGGTGCAGCGCTCCGCGGTGGACAGCAACGTCTACCTTATTAACCCGTCAGATGAGGACCAACTGTCCTTTGGCCGACCGCTCAGCCACGGTGATAAATCCCTCTTAGCAAAGGCGCAGCCCGAAGCCGCCGCCGGATCCCGAACGGGCCCGCCTGATGCCGGCATGGATCCATTCATGAAGACTCTCAAGGAGACGCGGTGGAAAGTGCTGGAGCAACTCAGCAAAATCACCACCTTTACCCGTCGGACTGCCAATGAGATTGCAGAGAATCCTCGCATACCGCCTCAGGTGCGCCGCCTAATGAAGAATCCAGAAATCCAGACGTTGCAAGATGAGTTCGACAGCGCCAGGGTCTATCTGGCTCGTTGGGCGATGAGTGTTGCCGAGCAGAGCGATAAAGAGCGAAATCAGCGTATATGGACCGCTCAGGATATGCTTGAAATGGAGAATAGCTCGGTTGGTGACTTTGAGATCTTGGAGCTGGAGACTGGGAACCTGGCTCTCCAGGAGCGACGCCGTGTTCTCCAATTGGAGGAATGGGAGGGTTTCTTTGACCCAACCTCGGGTAGACTCCAAGTAACGGTGGAAGAAGTCAAGGAGCGGGTCTTCCATGGCGGTTTGGATCCCAATGATGGCGTCAGAAAGGAGGCTTGGCTCTTCCTCCTCGGTGTGTATTCGTGGGATAGTAGTCACGAGGAGCGCCAAGCGATGATGAACTCCAAGCGTGATGAGTATATCCGGCTGAAAGCAGGCTGGTGGGAGCGAATGGTCGAGGGAAATTCAACGATTGAGCAGTTTGATCATTGGAAAGAGCAGAAGAATCGGATAGGTGAGATTGCACATTGGATTCGATATGGTCGCCACTAACATATGAATATAGAGAAGGATGTTCACCGCACCGACCGCACCATTCCTTTGTTTGCGGGCGAAGACATCCCTCATCCGGATCCTGATTCTCCGTTCGCCGAGACGGGTACCAACGTGCATTTGGAGCAGATGAAGGATATGCTCTTGACATACAATGAATTGAACCCAGACCTCGGGTACGTCCAAGGAATGAGTGATCTTCTCGCGCCAATCTACGCTGTGATGCAAGATGACGCTGTAGCGTTCTGGGCGTTTGTCGGGTTCATGGATCGAATGGTATGTTTTCCACGATGCAAGAAGCCGTACTTCCTTACTAATTAAGGCATCTACAAAGGAACATAATTTCCTCCGAGACCAGTCTGGAATGCGTGGCCAGTTATTAGCGCTGGATAACCTCGTCCAGCTCATGGACCCACAGCTCTACTTGCATCTGCAGTCTGCAGACAGTACCAATTTCTTCTTTTTCTTCCGCATGCTGCTGGTGTGGTACAAGCGAGAGTTCGACTGGAGCGATGTCTTGCGCCTATGGGAGACATTGTGGACGGATTATTTCTCCAGCAGTTTCCACCTGTTCATTGCGCTCGCGATACTTGAGAAGCACCGTGACGTGATCATGGATCATCTTAAGCAATTTGATGAAGTGCTGAAATACAGTATGTTGAAACCTGGATATAATATTGATTTCAAATTACTGATACTGCAATCTCCAGTCAACGAACTCTCCAACACAATGGATCTCGTACCCATTCTCACCCGTGCAGAATCCCTCTTCCACCGGTTTGAGCGTTCTGTGCAAGCTATCGATAAGAAAGGCAACTTCCCCGCTGCGCCAACTGCCCACCAGCGTCGCCCAGGTGCAACCGGCCAAGGTTCACCTTCAGGCAACAAGGGAAAATCACCTCAGCCTACTGTTGGATCAAGCAGCGGAGTCAATGCTGGCCCCTCTAATCTTCAAAAGGCGATTGATGCCGATAAGCCGAAGGTTATTTCTCCAGAGTTACGCGTATTACTTCGGAAAGATATTCCCTGGAAACGCCAACCGAGTTCATGACTGGTATCAGGTGCTATGAAATGTTGGGATTAGATGTCTCGCTTGATACTAATGTCATGCTTTCCAGACTGAGTAATTTCCTTACAATGTCGTCAGATTCTTGGCTATTTACGATTTACGATTGCCTCATGTATATTCTTAGTTGGCTTTTCTTTTTCTTCAAGGGACTCAGTTTTTGCGGAGTAAAGGGACATGGATCTGGGTTTTTGCCATATTGCACCTTTATTTTGGAATGAATTATGTAACGTCTCTATCCACACGCATTTAAATGCCATCGATGACTTACCTACGGGCTGTAATTGCACTCATAGAGGTATCTACAATAGTCACACGTTGTATAACTACACCCATTAAGGATCTAGGTATACATGCACTGGGAATATTCAAAACTGAAAAGCAAAGATGGTTCGAACAAAAGAACTTCTTTTTGCAAATGGTATCCGACTACTGTGCATGCGTAGCCGAACAGCTTAGCGGCAGATTCACGCCGACGCTTTCCTCTTCAGTCTCCAGTAGTTGACACCTCTTCGAAGTGAGGGTCAGGTGAGAGATGTGGGTTGGATCGAGCAACGAGGATATCTGCTACGAACCCGTTGTTGCTCTCGTCGGTTCGTTCCAGTCTATCCCGGTATGGATTCTCGCGATCAGCAGTACTCCTGAGCTGTGTTCCCCAGAGATATCTCGGTGATGGACAGATCCTCTCTTGATTAGCAGCACCCCTTCCAAGGGTGCTGCGTGGCAAGATGCCGAGTATGAAGGAGGAAAGCTTTTGAAAATGGATTGATACTTATTTATACAATTGGTCACATGTGTGTGGATAGATGATCTGACTGGAAGTTGGAGGTAGGTGATATCCTTTGGAGTCTTTTAGTCTTCGCTCATTGATTTATCAGATCCCCAGCAGTTCTTAGACCTTTCTTTGCCTTCTTTGTCTTCTATAAGATATATTGGAAGCTCATGAGACTAGATTTTGCTTAATGAATTATATATTAAGTTGCTCATTTCCCCTCTAAAGGTAGACTAAAAGGATGGTCACCTCTTGGCCCATGAGACGTGAAAGCCAGCTGAGAGATATCAGCCTTCTAAATGAGGCAAACGTAGGACTCAATTTCTCATATAATCGCGCGTTTGTTATATTTAATGATCCCTTTCCCACTCTGCTTTCTTTTCCTTCTTCCTCTTCTCTTCGTAAATTGTCTTAATCCTTTTACCCACACTTACACAGTCAGTTTCACTATCACATATTTCATATCATAACCTCTACCACCACATTCAATATATATAACGTGAGTACACGGAGGTTAACCACTGTATTGTGATTGACGAATATAGAATGAGGATACCGCCCATGTGTCGCCAGGAACGACAATACCCCAATCACCTCTTCAGCAGTTGCCGAGGCAGAGTCAGCTGCTATAGAGGCAGCCGAGGCGGGCCACATGAGCCGTTGTACGGGCTCAAGAATTGTTCGTGCGTGCAGACGCCCTGCACCGAACAGCAGCAGAGGCTGAAGCTGCAGCTCAGCAGCTGTAAGTCCAGTCTCCAATTTTGACCCTTCTACCAAGTATATCGGTACGATCATGAAATAACCCACTATTTGATGAAGAGAATGGGAGCTCGCCGATCCCAACCGGCAATCATCACGATTACTATAGAGATTTCCTATTCAGAGGGAGAAGGACACCTCCTCACGAGCCGCGCAGAAGCTCTTGAACCCGTCTGCGAGGGAAGATTCGAACTCCTAGCTTACATTCTGCATTCATGCAACCCATACCTGGTTGGGCAATCCTTCTTCAGACAGCTGTCGAGTGGAACAATTTCTGTCGGAGAGGGCCTTCATATAGATTCAACCCCCAAACAGGGGTCAAATCGTCAATGTGGTCAGCAAAAGTCAATATCAGGGAGCCTTATTCGTTCTGCCCAGAATTCTTGATATGAATCAGGAATCAAGAGGTGTTCTTCTTGTTCCCTGAGGGCCTTACCGATGCCGTCGCGGCCGTGGTTCGTGGCCTCATCGCCGGCTTTGATAACTTGGTCTGAAACCACCGACACTTTCACCACCTGGCTGGCACTCGCGTTGCCCAAGTGAGTCCCTATCTAATCCCTATTCGTTCGTGACCGAGTTGCTAACCCTTCGCTCGTTTCTTCTAGTATATTCTGACTATATATGATACTTGGGTTCTCACCCGTGTGGGTCGCGCTATCCGTGACACTCGGTCTACTGCGCGCGAATGGGACCGTCTTACTATGGAGGCCTCGACCCGTACCTATCTTATCGACGACGAGGAATCGGTTTCCGCTTAGCACGGTGCCGTTTCGGCCTTCCGTACTTGCTACGAGACCGCTTGTTGGAAGGTGGTGAGCTGCCTTCCTGCTCCTACCAATAGTAGTAGCTGCTTCCTAGATAGTTTCTTCTCTCTTACAACGCACACAATACTTTCCACTCTCTTACAACGCACACAATACTTTCCAGTCCATTACTAGCACCTCATAGTAGTCGTACTGGCATATTGTAACACCGCTATTACCGATTCCGACCTCGCTAATAGCCCTACTACTATATTAGCTACCTACCTATAGGAATTCCCCTTTGACTAGGAGTTGTAAAGGTAGTGTCTAGCTATCGACTTATAGCCGGGTGTTCTCTAACTGATTATTGTAACTTTTTCTAGGTCTTCTTATATTTCGTATTAATTTTTAGGGCGTTTACTATTATATCTTCTAATACCTATTAGTTATATTCTAAAGGCTATCCGACACACTTTATAAGATCTGAGTTCGTAGCGGAGTGTACTATTACTACCAGTAGTAGTAGTAGTAGTAGTAGTAGTAGTAGCAGTTAGTTATGCATTCTGACAAGACTGAAATTCATAAAACTACCCCCTGCCCCATATTTTATATGGAGAGTATAGCAATCACATCTTAAGTTCTCTTAGACACCTTTTCTATATGTATTCAGGGATTTCCCTTTTTCCATCTCTTTATCTTCTTTATTTCCTTTATTTCTCACTTTTCTATGCCATTTTGGCACCTACGGTGTGATTATTATCCTGTTTCTAATATTTCTAATATGCCTATAGAAATAATCTTGGAAGTTGACACGCAAACTCTCATACGCTTGCATGTTTCCTGTATTTAATGGCCCTTTGCCCCTTCCAACTTTATTTTCTTTCTCTTCTTCTCTTCATCCACCCCACCTTTCTATATTCTTTCACTTATATCTTTTTTTCCTTGCGTCTCTCATTGAAATATTCCACTCTGCTAGACCCGTTATTCAAGACTAGCGAAGAAATCTACTTCCGTTACCATCTGAGCCTCAAATCCAACACTAAAGATGAGCACCATGCATAACTGGGTTTTATGTACGACTTCAAAGCGGTAACTCTTCGACGCCGAGACCGCATCGGCACTCTCTACGAAGCCGACATGTCTATGGCGTGCGCAGTCGAACCAGAAACCGCAGAGCTCGGCCGTTCACCAGTTAGCTCTGACCTACAAACCGAAGCAAACACAGCAAATGATGGCCTACATCATGCGCAGGATGATGGTGTGCAGCTCCCGAACGGTATCACTCTCTGGGTGGGCTTGCAGCCCTCTCAAATCCAACGACTTACCGATGTCCTAATGGTGTGTGACGTCTATAGTGAGCACCCCGGAGTGGTTAAGATTCCCGAAGATAGGTGGATGACCATTCCCCTTGTTCCTGGCTAGGAATCACTGCTCCCGAAATCTAAGATTTATCCGCTCAGCCCGAAGGACCGTGCTATCGTTGACGAAGCATTTCATCCCTTACACGATCAAGGCAAAATGAGCTATATAACTCGCCATACGGCCACCGGTTTTCAGTTTTCATTAGCTGGCGCACCATTCATCGGCCCGGGCGCGAACCTGAGCACAAGGGCCATGCAGTGATTGACCTTCGTCCGCTAAACAAGGTCACAGCGACGTTTATCCAATCCCTATAATAGATGACATCATACATCTAACGCAAGGCAAGCGATATATTTCGGTATTAGACGCAGCTAAGCTCTTCTACCAATGGCGCATCCGACGCGATCATCGTGGCCGTATATACGTCGTCTCCCATCGAGGTCAGGAAATGTTTCATGTTGCTATCAACAGCGTACCCTACGCCCAGCGGCAGATGGATCTGCTCCTGAGGGAATTCATCGAGTTCTGTCGTGTATACCTCGACGATCTTGTCTCTGCCTCATCCGCCCGGGACCTCTTTCGACAACTCAACGATATCCGACGGTGAGTCTGCATATATCATATTTAGTGTACTATGACTGACGAATATAGGATGAGGCTGCTGCTCGTGAGCTCACGAGAAACATCGCGGATACGAGATAGCGGGATTTAGCATCAAAAGTGTTTCCGGGCACTGTATCGCTCATAGTGTTCTGTTCAAGCGGGCTTGGACTAAGAAGTTATCCCATGGTCGACATACCTGGTGGCAAGAAAGAGCCACGTACCTCTACTGCTATGCCAATATCATTGGCTTGTGCCATGCTACCGGCAAATTGGCATTTCTCCAAAACGTTCAGAGGGAATAGAGCTCCCAAATGGGAACGTGAAATGGCCAGCTCGATTCTTTTGCTGGGAATTTACACGCCATGCGAGGACCCCAAACGGAAGAAAGGCATCGGCCACAGTGCAGAACACCTCTCAGTATCTTTTGTCCTCTAGATCACGGACGCTACGCCATTGAAACAGGCGGGACGTGCAAATGGAAGAGAGGGTTGAAGCAGTCTCAGAACAGAGCCCTCCACGCGCCTTTCTCAACCACCAAAGAAGGGAACAGAGGATACAACGGGTCCTACCAAAAAGGGCGAGAATCTTGATTGTTGTTGGTGCAAAAGCGCTACATATGAAGGGGCTGTTGTTGGCGATTGCTCAGCTTGCTGCTGGCATCGATCCCGGAATGGCGTTGATCGCCCAAGAACATTGTCCATGTGCTTCCGTGCCTAGGTCACAACTGGGCTATGCTCAAATTGCCATATTGAGTTCTCTGAATGAAGTTAGCATCAAGGACATGGACGGTTTTCATTTGTGCGAATCGCCGCACCCGCTAATCAGCGCTTCTGCAGTTGCAGAACCTGAGCTCTAGAGGATGCTCCTGCTTGCGCGAGTCGCCGCGCTACCCGTGGACATACCCATGTATATATATAAGCTCTGTCTTGAATTTTGACCCTTTTATCAAGTACGCCGGTGTGATCATGGACTAACCACTATTTTATAAGGTGAACGGGAGCTAACTAATGCAAACTGGTAATCGTCAAGATTACTGAGATAGTGAGACATAAGCTAAGAGAGAATAGAACGTGGAATAAAAGAATAAGCTGAGCCAAGATCAAGACCAAAATACAAGTGATCGATCATGATCATAGAATTTATACTAAACTACACTTTAAGATCTATATGTCTATTTAATATGACTAGCTAGATTGCTCTATCTTAAGCTTCTCATAAAAACCAGTGTCTTCTTTCACCTCTCTCTCACTTATTTCTAACTTGTCACCTTACTTTCACTATATAACTACCCCTTTATTTGCTACAACTGCCTATAAATAATATAAGTGCAAATCCCCTCATCCCCGGACGTTTGCTATATTTAATGGCCCTCCTCTTTCCTCTTCACCATCCTTCACTTCAACCTTTCACTAAACCATCAAACTACAGACTTCTCTCACACATTCTCCATCAGAACCTTTATCAAAGCCTCAACATACCTTATGTGAGTCTACACCAAAATTATAAAGCATGCCATGGTTAACAAATACAGAACACTACAAACACCACCAGCACAAGTACAGAAGCCGGGGCCGCCATCATCCAAACAGAAGCGAGACTATAATAGTCATTACTCAAGGCAACGCAAAGGTAAATACGAAGAACCTGCACAAGATACGGCGCTTACCTACACCGTCCAAAGCCGGGACACCAGATGGAGGGGCGTAACTTGTGCCGGTATGAAGACTGACTGCAATTAAGAGAGGATTGATGCGAGGCTGGAAAGAAGCACAAGCCATTCTTTTCAAGTATATGGGATAGCAAGGCTATTCTTAGTGGGCACATCCTTTCAGAATTGCCTGAACGCCCTCGGGGTGTTACATTCTGTCGGCCGCCCGATACAGTCTACAGACCTTTTAAACGCGCCTTCAATCAATTAATGCAAGTCCAATTAACCCGTTGCTGTCTCACTAGTTGTGTATGACTATGTAGGCGCTTCATCCAGCTGGAGTAAGAACTCGAAGCTAAACGCCGGGCTGGGATCTCTCCTAGGGAGTATATAGACACTGATTGTAAAAAGTGCGGAATCAGCGCATTTCTATAGCCTATAGAACCTATAGAACACATAAACCTATATATATATAAGAAATTTATAACGATGAGAACACAGTTATCTTGACATTGACGTCAATGGACAACAGATATACGGCCTAAGCTTTCCCGCCATGCGCCATGTTCAAAATGGAAGGCAAAATAAAGCTCAGTGTTTTAGGATTTTACAGTTAGGATGTAGAACTTTGGAAAATACTCTGGAAGATGTAGGGAAAAAAACATTGCAATATGTATGTTAAACTATCTGTAAATGCAAAAATAACTCTATCAACCAAATAACTGTAGGGTATTGTTGAGTTCTAACACCACACCAAATCCTGAATCAAATACAAAACCAATCGAGAACAGATTCGCCACGCTGATGCAAGTAGAAGAGATGAAAACCCGAGAGATAAAAGGACAGCGCCAAACCATGTACTGCCAAATGTCCATATATCCAAGAAACCTGGGCCCATGATGACACAAAGAAAAATAACTGCAGGCCAACCATGACGAGTACAGTGAGAAAATAAGAATTGAGAAAAAAAAATATGGGAGTCAAAAGGTTGAAATTTATATGCGGAGGATCACTTTTGTGGAAGTTCACGGCTTGCGAGATCCAAGACCTTTCAGCACGACCCGCCTGCTTGTGCCGATAGAGCCGATATCGCCAATACTGCGGACTTTGGGCAAGGAGTGTCCAACCACGCTGCCGTCGCCGATCTCAAATCGGTCATCGGCATCGTGGTTGGGCGGCATGCTCAGTGCGAACTGGGGTGGGTTATGGGAGCTGGAGCGGCGGGTCTTTTGGAGGACATCTGCAACCCAGGCTTCACCCTCTGGGCTCATGGATTCGTACCGAGCACGCGGTCTGGGACCAGCTAAGCCCAGTGGGGTGGAGCGGGATTCGTTGGCAGTGGAGGTAGTAGCGGTGTTATTGGGGGAATGGGCATCACCGACTGAATAGCCCGAAGACACTGAAAGGCGTCTGCCGGTCGAGGAAGGGAGAGGGGTGACGGCAGGTGGGGGTGAGGTGAAGGAGGATAGGTGGCCTGTGGACACTGCCCTGGTGCCCATTACATCAGATGCGGTTGAGCCTCGTCGTTTCTTGTGAACGTTAAGGGATGAAGGTGGGCGAGCACTGAGCACGGATGCCGGTCGGGAGGGGGTAGCTCGGCCGGAGGCAAGATACGAGGTAGCCGGGGTCAACATAGTACCCGGAGGAGCGTAAGACGGCGACGAACGTGTTTTTATACCCTGCACCTCCACACGGGGCGTTTCAGACACCTTGCGGCGGCCGTGATGAATCACATATTCGCGAAGGTATTCGCCAAGGTCAGCCCATCCACCGCCAACACGGACCATCACTCGTTGCCCTTCTTCTCCAACAGTGCGAACGAAGAGCTTTGTCGGTGCGGACTGGCCCCCGTGATGGAGGTGATAGAGTTTGACACAACTGTCTTCTGTCTTGTAGGTATGAGAGTGCCGTCTCCGGGAAGCAGGCATCAACGTCAGAGAAGGTGCAGGAGTGTTGCTGCGAGTTGGACCAGTGGGGGATTCGGATCTGAACCGCATTCGTCGGTCCAACGATGACGATGATGAGGATGTGTCTGCTTCCTGGTTGGAGTCGACCAAATGGATATGACCAGGCAACGAGTTGAGAATCGAGTTAATCTTTTCGTCGAGCTGATCTCGCGGTTGCTTGCTATGTTGGGTTGGCGAGGAAGGACGGAATCCGAAATCGGCAGATTCATGCTCTTCTACATAAGACAGCTCTTGTCTCTTCACACCCAGACTTTCAAGACTTGGGTGGGCAGTCAGTCGCTGTCGCCATCGGACAGACTTGGGTTGAAGAAGGTGCTCCATAGCTCTTCGAGCGGAATTCATCCCGAATGTCTTTTTGTTTCGCTCGGCAATTTTTGCCATCTCATTTTGGGAGTTGAGATCATTTGCAGATTTTCCTCGGGACAGTTGATGATGGCCGGTAGGTAAACGCGGACCCGGGGGAATAGATGCAGCAGAAGTATCTTGGAATGTAATTTTGCTTTGTTCCTAAGATAATCATTAGTGATGAGCAGATAATCAAATGGAAAATGGATTCACATACCTTTCGCGGTTTGGGCAAGTCGGTAGATGTAACCGAGTGTGTTATATTCCTAGACGGTTGCACACTGTCCACATCGGGTGCCGACTCGCTTCCCAGGCCCAACCCCAAGCGTTCGTTGATAAACCGCTCGAGGGGCAGACTGACTGTGCGACTTTGTTGGAAAGTGATACGCGAGTCAGGCTTCTGGTTTTCCAAACGACGCAAACGATCCTCCCTCAAGGTATAGTCCCCATGTGAAGGAGGATGTATAGATTCAGGACGAGATGACGTCCCAAGAGGCGTTACATTAGAGGAATCAGTGAGCGGCTCAGGTATCTCGGGACTGGATATTAGGGAGGAATGGTCCGAAAGCAATGAGCCCACAGATCCAGTAGATGTCCGGCGACGATGCGTAATTTTGTGCGCCACTGAACCATCTTTGTCGGCATCAGGCTTCCCTGGGCGGAATTTCAAAAGTTTAATGGGGCTCTGTAACGGCTTGCGAATAGTCCGTTGACAGGGTTCTGCTTTCCCTTCATTCCGCGGGGAGTGAGACTTTATGAGCGTAGAATTTGAGCCTGATTTAGGTGATGCCACAGGCATGGGTATTTGGGAAATCCTGCCAGATGGCCTCGATCTTGGCACTCGGATTTCTGACCTGTTCGGTGTGAGGACCGGAGAAATAGTCGCTGCTACCGGAGTATGACACTGGTTCTTTTCAATCGGGCCGCTAAGGGATTCAGAATCTTGGGAAACAGGAGAACTGATGGTTTTAGGCTCGGCATTGAGCTCAGTCGATTCGGAGTGTGGAGCAGATTGTTTTTCCTCATCGGCGTTATTTTCCTTTTCGTCAGCAACAGTATCATAAGGCAAGTCTTTGCGAACAGCGGAGGGATTCAGCTCTTCCGCGGTGGGTACACCAGCAGAAATTACACCCTCAGGAAGTTGGTCTTCCATTTCAGGTGCAGTAGAATCTTGAACGGACGAATCTTCAGCCAGAGCACTCCGCTCGGACAATGGACTTGGTCTTGCCGAGGCTTTGCTGGGGGGTGATACAGCACTATCGAGCTGTTGGAAGCCGGACGGAGGATTGTTTTCTTTGTTTTCCAAGGTGCGATCAATTGCGCAAGGCGTATGTGCAAGAGCCGAAAAGGGCTGTCGACTGATCGCAGGAGCTGGTGGAAAGTCGGACTGTGTTGGTGTGTCTAGGTCCTCTGCCACGACCACGGGTGTGAGATCTTCTTGCTTCTCTTCGATTGGAGACTTCGATAGAGGTATCGAGAGTTGTAGGTTTGGCAAAGCGCCCCCTTCTATACAGTCTGTAGGAAGTGGCATCTCTTTGAGAGGCGTTGTTGATTGTTCCGCAGATCGTGGGCTAATTGGCTTTACGTCGCGGGACGAGAGTTTAAGACCATACTGAAGTTCAAGCTCATGTTCGACGACGGCCTGCTCCTGAGGGGAACTGAGATCATCCGAAGGTTCCGATACAGCCATATCGGATGTTGGGTCCTGCCGTGTTTCCTTCGGTGACTCTGCGCGCTGGAGATCAGCTGTGCGCATCTCCGCCATCTGAGACTCGGCTTTTGACCGCAACCACGCGTTGTGAACCTTGTATTTATCAGCCTCCACCACCCATACAGCAAAGTCCGACTCAATGGCTTCTAGGTCATCAATCCACTGCTCAGGCAAAGAATCCGGACGACCCTCCAACGCGTCAAGAACTCGATCCATCCGCCTCCCCACAGCCACAACTGCGGACTCCAGTTTGAAATGATCAGCAGCTAGGGTCGCATCGGCGGATTTGCTCAGGTCGGAGGCAGAAGAATGCGGGGTTCGTAATGCATGGAGGGAGGAGTCAAGGGCGGAGCGGGTCAAGCTCAACTCTCTCAGCAGACCGGGAATCTGGCGTAAGACAAAAATGCGAACTTCCCAAGTGGCGAGGAGGGCGTTCAGTCGCGATAGATATGGGAGAGCTCGCAGGATGGTCGCGGTAATGACAGCTGTGAAGTCGCTCAGCTGTACATAGCTGAGCGGTGGAGGCGCGGACACGCAGCTTGTGGCAGACGAGGGCCGAGACCTGGATGGAATGTGAGCATTCAAAACGTGTTCCTTTAATTCTTCCACGTTAAGATCGTCCATCCCATCGCGGATTTCGTCAGCTCTCCGCTCGTACCGCTCAACCACGTCTGCTAACAAGCTCCCATAATACCTTGCTTGGGTGTTACTAGGGGGAGCCAAGAGCTCTGAAGGGATGGGATTTTCCCCAGACTGCGACTCGGTTGGAGGAATGAAACCCATCCCAAGCTTCGCGTTGTGCTGATTTGGCCAATCCCATGATTGGACCTCCTTGTGCCACAAATTCAAGTTTTGGGCAGCTACCGCCGCGCGTATCCCTAGGGCGCGTTCCGACGGTGACACCTGGGAGATGCTTCGCGAGAGAATATCATGGGCGGCTTGTTCATTCGAAGGGACTGCATCGGTTGATGTGAGGGCTTGGAGAGTTGATTCGGGAGAGAGGTTGCTGAGGAGAGGGTCAAGTTGTTGGTAGATGGAGCCAGGGATTCTTTCAAGTGAGGTTGGGTGCGAGTTATTTCGAGAATGGGAGGGAGAGAGGTGGGCGGAAGGTTGATTCGGACTCATTCGGCTGGCCGCCATTCCGAATAGATGCTCAGCCTAAGTCGGGGGGGTGTTAAAGTCACAGAGAGCCTCGACTGGCTCGAGGATGGCATGTAAGTGACGGACGTCGGAACGAGGGCGGGAAAGAGGACTGTCGAGCCCGCATGCTGAGACGCGCGTCTTAAGAAAGTGCAGAACTTAGCAAGCAATAAGCTCTTGAAAATAAAAGGAAAAAAAATAAAGAAATGGAAAAATGATCGGAGGTTGACAAGGGAGGTCTAAGTACAAAGGTGAGAAGAAGCGAGAAGTGAGGGAGTGCGGAGAGAGTGTGGATGGTGCCAAAGTGGGCACAAATGAGCGACAAGGAGCGAAAGACCGGCTTTCTGATCACAATTGATATCAAAACAATAGTTTCGGAAGATTTTCTGAAGTTGAATTTATTTTGAAGAAGTGGAGATCCGATCAGGGGAAAGGCCCTAAGTTCTTAAGTGGAGTTGCCGATACGAACCATCGCCGGGCGATCCGCCGGGGAAAAAACTACTACTACATTTCTTCATTTTCATTTTTATACGGTATAACTTGGATTGCAGCATATCGGAGGCTTGAGGAGAAGAAGGAAAAAGCAATTCTCCATGTTCAATCGGTGAGGAAAGCAGATAGAAAAGAATCCCTGGAAGGGGAAACAAGGCTATTTGAAAATAGCTTCAACTATGGATGCAAGGAGTAATATTTGAATATTTGCCCAATTATTTCCTATATACTCCGTAGCAGATATTGATATAGCAAAGTCAAAACAAATTACCTATTTGATCGATTTCTACTATCACTATGTGGTCATGATGGCGTTGTCGGAACTGATGGCCCACTAGCCCATGGCCAGGGAATATCCCCGAGATCTCTCCAAAAGTTGCAGAGCTGCAGAGCTGTAGAGCTGCAGAAGCATCTTCTATCTTCTACCAAGCCTGTCAATCACCATGCAAGGGCTTCGCTACCGCCCAGAAATTGTGGAAGGTCTTCCCGAAGAGCTCACCAAAGAGCTCAAGAAATATGAAGAATGGTTCTGGCTCGAGCCGCCCAAGTTGCAGATGATCTCAGATCACTTTGCTCAGGAGCTGGAGAAAGGTCTTACAGTTGAGGGTGGGTCTATTGTCAGTCCCAGTTGACCCATAATGATTTGAAGATCAAGTAGATGCTGACTGTAATGATGCGTGAATCGAAGCCTATGAACGTCACATGGATCATGAGATACCCAACAGGCCAGGAGAAAGGACGCATTATCACAGTTGATCTGGGAGGAACCAATATCCGTGTATGTGATGTCTGTCTTTCCGCGGGTAAGAGAGACTTCGAGCAACGTCAGCGGAAATACAAGCTTCCGGAAGAAGTCAAGACAACCACAAAAGAAGCTCTATGGGGGTTTATTGCGGACCGAGTCAGATCGTTCCTCAGTGAAAATGACAGTGGTATCAGTGCTTCAAACCCACTACCACTGGCATTCACATTCTCATTCCCAGTCGAACAAAAGTCTATCCGCAGTGGCGTTCTGCAGCGCTGGACCAAAAACTTCAATGTTTCCGGAGTAGTAGGACACGATGTAGTACCTCAGCTGGAAGAGGAACTTGCAAAGAAGGTAGGCCCACATCGAATACTAAGCGAGTTGGAGCTGATCATACTAGAATGTCCCAGTGAAAGTGGTTGCCCTCGTCAACGATACAGCGGGGACCCTTGTCGCATCACACTACCGAGATCCGCAGGTAAAGATTGGTAGCATTTTCAGTACCGGCTGTAACGCAGCGTATATGGAAGAATGCCGGTTAATCCCCAAGCTGCGTGATTCAGGACTGCCCGAAGATGCAAGTGTAATCATCAACACCGAGTACGGCTCCTTCGATAACGAGCGCAAGGTTCTGCCCATAACTCCATTTGACCGCCAAATCGATGAGGAATCCGCCCATCCAGGCAGCCAAATCTATGAGAAAATGGTGGCTGGGCTATACATAGGAGAGATGCTGCGCCTGGTATTGCTGAAAATGCACGAGGGAGGTGTACTCTTCAAGGGGCAAGATGTCTCGCGTCTTCGGACCGCGAACTCATTGGAGACGTCCTTTCTGTCTACTGTCGAGATGGACGTGTCAGAAAGTCTGACCGACATGAAAGAGGAGTTCAAGGACAGCCTCAATCTAGAACCCTCATTGGAGGAGCTAAAGGCGTGTCGTCATCTTATCGGCCTAATCGCGATGCGTGCGGCGCGTCTCTACGCGTGTGGAATTGCGGCCATCTGCAAGAAGAAAGAGATCCGTCAGTGCCACGTTGGGGTTGATGGCTCAGTGTTCAGTAAATATAGCATGTTGAGGGGACGCGCAACTCAGGGTCTTCGTGATATTTTCGGTTGGGACAAAAGCAGATTGGACATGATTGCTCTAAATTCAGCCGAAGATGGGTCTGGAGTAGGAGCAGCTTTGGTTGCGAGTTTGACTCTTGACCCGAGTGAACTAGAAGATTGTAACACGGAAGATATCTAAAATTGAATGCAATTCCAAAGTTTCCAAAGTTTCCAAAGTTGTCAGAAGAGAGAGAGTTGTAGATGTAAAATGGGCATCTCTTAAGACGATAGCGATAAGCACTTTACTTGACCTGTCGATCCTCTTCCCTCCATCAACTCGCACAATGCGGTTCCGAACACAATTAAGAGACAGCAGGACCTTCTCCAGTAAGAGTAATTGTTAGAATAAAGGATTTGAGCTAACTAAATCAGAGCTCACCGCGTCACTGTCCTCGCTGGGCAAAGTATGTTGGATGCGCCTAGAGCACGAAGTCATCCGCTTTACCATCATACCCGACCAAGGCACACAAGTGTGGGCATCAATACCAGTTGTATGCATAACAATATCAACCCCATCAATCATATTGTCTGTATATTGACTGTCTTCCAGGGAACTATTTTCGATGACACAACCTATGAACTAGAATCCAATTCCGACGCCATCAACATCGAAGTCAACATCAGCGTCCTAAACCGAGCCCTGCGCTCCGCCTGGGGCTCAACACATACACAGCTCCGCCTGACTAAAAAAGACAGGACCCCCCTCTTGGCACTAACAGTCCTCGCATCAGAATGGACAGAGGGAAACATGGCCTTGGCCACCAATAATGACGCAAATGGCTTTGGCGACGACGCAAACCCAGAAGCAGCTCCAGCCGACACGACAGGCGATCGAGGACCACGCGAGCGCCAGACATGGATTACGCAAGAAATCCCGATCAAGATTCTCCACGAATCAGCAGTCGAAGGCCTACACGAGCCACACTGCCCAGACCCCGAAGTGCACATCATCCTACCCAATCTGGCGCAGTTGAAGAGCATCTCCGATCGCTTCACGAAACTCGCAGCCACAGATAGTAAAAGACGGCAGCCGGGTGTGATGGCGCCAGAAGCGCCAGGGATGCACTCTGTTTCTTTTAGTGGGTCGGGCGCCAACACAGCTGCCCTGGCACTGTCCACCAACTCGTCCCCCAAGCTTGAATTATCTGCTAATATGCATGGCTCGCTACGGCTGGCTATTGCTACGGACGAGCTGCGCATCGCGAGTGTCTGGTCTGATCTCGTGAACCCACCGTTAGACCCTGCGCAGATGACACAGGAGCAGATGAGCCAACTTCCTAGTGAGCTTAATCGGAAGCGGGAGGCGAGTGAGGGATTTGAGTCTGGTTGGGCTAAGGTGCGGATTGATGGAAAGGATTGGAGTCGGGTTCTCAGTATTGGAAGACTTAGTCCCAAGGTTGTTGCCTGTAGGTTTTTTGATGATTTACCGCTCGCTGGTACAAGTGCTGACTTGATTTCACATTCGTTATGGTTAGGCTTCGTCAATGAAATGGCACTGGTTCTTTACGTTTATCTACCGGGGAATCGGGACGGAGAGGAATCTTGTTTAACGGTGAGTTAATGTTGCTCCAAGGATGCAGTCTTTCAACAGCCAAGCCTGCTAACAGTCACGTTCAGTATTATATAAATTCATTCACCACATGATGATCTGGTGAAAGTTGAGTTACGATGTTTATGTTATATTCAAAAATTTCAGGAATTCGAAGGTCGGAATAAATTATTAGATGTCGTTATTAAGACATGTGCACGTCAGAAGCCATGCAAAAAGAAACCTCCAGAACCAGAATGATCCAGCAAGCAATAAAATGTCAGGCCAGAATTGAACAGCAAGTGGAGGAGGGTGATATACATAATGCCAGGAGTACGAGCCCTTGACTCCATGGATGAGGTCGCGCCAAAGAACAGCAAAGATCAAGCTATGTGCAAAAGCAAGGCATCGGATGACGTTCAGTGAGCGACAATGCAGAGAAACGGCGTGTCTGCCGGGGCAAGAAACAAGACACATGCAGGATGCTGGGGCAATGACACATCTAGTAACAAGGGGGGGGTTGCATTATTGAAGGGTAGGGGATGCGCTTCATCGAGGAAATCATGCGATAAACAAATAAAAGGCATAACAATGAAACAAATATAATGGAACAAAAGAAAAGGACATTAGAGCACTTATTAGCACTTAGCAAGTCGGGAGACTAGTAAGCACTGTATCATCAGCCATTCAGGCAAAGTTCGATGATTATTGAGCCATCACGTCAACGTAACGGCCCTTCTTCTTGCCGCGAGCCATGTTGCCCTTTCGCGCCTGAGGCGCACCAATCAAATCATCAATTGAGCTAGCATGAGTCAAGGACGAAGAAGGTCGCGGGGGCGGGCCGCTGGAACTACCGGGCGGTGTTGGCATAGCCGCTCCCGTAGACACAGACCGAGGCGCGAGACCAGAGAGGCCTGGACTGGAGGACAAGAAAGACGGGGCGGCAGTTGATGAAGATTGAGGCCGGCTACCAGGGACCGACACTGGGGGCATTGGGGGCATCGGAGGTGCACCGTTTGGTGGCATGCTGCCCGAGCTCGCAGTCCGACTTGGGGGAGCGGATCCTCGAGGAGGGGGCGGGGTGGCTTGGACCGGCGCGCTACTACTGGGGTCTTTCTTGTTGACCCATTTCTTCAAATCCTTGTCGTAGTAAAAGGAGCTCTCTTCGCCAAGTTTGGCTCTGATGGGACCGCCACCGGAGTTGTTTTCCTCTTTCTTGGCTCCGCCGAACCAACCACCAAACCAGCCTTTCTTGCCAGATTGTTGGGCATCCTTCTTAGCTACAGCGGAAGTTAGATTAGCAAGTGAGCTAAGAGACAAGGTGTTGTTAGTACATACCATCTTCCTCGGCGGCTTTCGCGAATGCTTCATTTGCCTTGCGATCATTCTCCGCCCTTTGGATAGCCGCTGCCCGGGCAGCAAGGTCATCGTCGTCGTCATCCATAATTGACTGCTTCTTTGGCTGCTCTGGCAAATCCTCCTCCTGGGCAACATAGCTCGCGTCTACACCAGCAGCAACCGGTTCGTAAGACGAGCTCGCAACGGGAGGTTCATAGGGTGACTCTGAGTCTGGTATACCAGCTGGCATACCAGGGGGGCCTTGGTAATACGGGGATTTGCTGGATGAGGCGGCATGTCCTGGAGGCTGGTAAAAGAGACCATTCACCATGGGCTGTGCAACTGGATGAGCTTCAGCGGGTGACGTAGCTTCTTCTACCGGAGCAAGAGGAACGTAAGAAGACTGGGGCGGTGTGGGTTGATACCCACCCGCGTTTGGTGACCCATACACTGGAGCCCCGTAAAACATCTGCTGATCGATCGAGGGCGAAAGTTCTTGTGAGCTTCGACGTTGTCCGACAGGCGGGAAGTAGGAAGCAGATCTCTGAGAATCTATTGAAGATCGGCCCTTGAACTGCTCAGGCGAGGCATTAGGCGCATATTGGCTCGATGGGTGATACTTGGAAGCGCCGCTGGTAGAAATAGGCTGGGCTCCCGTCACTGCTCCAGGGTAGGAACCGTAGATGTCAGATACAGAGGGTGAGCGGCTAATTGTCGGGGTACCAGCCACGTTTGCGAAAGGACCAAATTCCGCATTCTCGCCACCCTTACCAGATCCAGTCGACGCAGCATCACTATCATCACCTACCACGAAGCTATTGAAACGAGCCCACATAGACCCCGAGACCTTCTCCATGCTTGGCCTCGAGATCCAAGAGCCACTCTCGCTGGTCGTTTGGCGCAGACGTGCAGACAACTCTTCCACTTCCGCAAACAGGTGTTGGTGATAGTACGGCGAGGGACGAGAGGTTGCTTTCAACGCTGCTGCCACTGCGTCGCAATAGCTTTGCGCCTCTAAATTGCGACCTTGGTCTATCAGGCACCTGGCATTTAGGATCTTGAAGGCCAAGAAATGCGGCAGATGGGCTGTTGGAGAGTTGCCGAGAACAGATGTAGCATACTCATAAGCCTCAGTCAGCAAGATGGCATCTTCATCCATCAAGGAAGAAGGGCAACGCTGATGGTCAACACCAAGGAGAGTGATGTTGGCGTTTGGATCATCGGGGCCACCGAAAACCGCAGCACGCGAGAAAATGTAACAAACGTGAGCTGCCTCCGTCCGCCCATAAGAAGTAAGCAGGCGACCGAGGGAAAACAGGGCCTGGTGATCCTCAGAACTTCGATTACTCAAAACCAGTCCCAATGTATCTCTCCACTTGTCTAAACCCTCGAGGGCATTCTTAGTAGAGCCCTGACCATCGGCCTTGCTAATAAGTCGAAGACCTGCTCGGGCAGACGGGGGAACGAGTTCATCGATACTTTCTTCAATATTGCCAGCGAAGATCTCGTAGAGAGCTGCAAGTGACTCGGTGTTTGCGCATTTGGATCTAACCTCGCGGCGGACAAACTCCTGCGTCACCTGTTTCGAAATCGACCTGTCCATGGTGGATGAGATGATCATCGCGTGTCCCCAAAGACGTCTATCGACAGCGCTCCAAACAGCCTTCTCCCGGTCACCACAGATCAAGTGTAGTCGAAGCTCTTCCAACCACTTTGCATCAACAGCATCAGGCTGCAAAGGCATTTCCAAAGGCGCAAACCCTCCTGAGGCGGCTAAGCTGCTAGTGTATGATCCGTCTACGTCGGGGTTGGGTAAGTTGGGGAAGATTATCTGGCGAAGAGACTTTTGAATCTCAAGGGAACTGTCCAGATTACCGTCATTCTCCACAAGAAGCTTGACAACCTTCCAGAGAAGAGTCTTTTCCTCTTGTCGTTTGTGTGTATCGGACTGAACTTGTTCATAGCTTGGAAGGTGTGAATGTTCAAAGGCCGCAATCTTGCTAGAAAGCCAAGCAATCAATTCCTTCTTCTTTGACTTTGCCTTGAGAGGCCCAGGGTGCTGGACAATGCTGTCAGCGGAGGGCAGCCATCCGCTCAGATGGGAGATTTTCGGTTCACCGAGAGTGGGTTGAATCATTGGCGCCACTTGTCCAGCGGAGTAACGAGGAATGTGCTTAGGGAAACAAGATACTATAGATCCACCGAACCCGAATTTGAAGATCGGGGCACCCTTCCATCGCTGCAGGGGATCATGTTCATGTCCATCATTGGGAGCGATAAATTCCAGGTGTTGCATTGGAGCGCGAGTTTGAGAAGCGGCCTGCAAAGGAGCATAGTGATTCACGGTTTTAGTCGGCGAGCCTGAAACTTGCACTGAAGCCGGCCGTTGGAGGGTCTCAATGTTCTGTCCGTAGGAGCGCGGGCTCGTCAAATCGCGGGCAGGTGACTGGGTCTGGGACCTGCGAAGTGGGCCCATCTGGATATCGCTGGGGGGTGGAGACATGTATGCATTCGTCGCGGGGGCAGAAGGAGCGTGCTCCGGGGCCGGCGCGAGACGCTGGGCGAATTCATTGAGATATTCCTGGGGGGCATAGCGACTTTGAGGCGGAGATAGCTGTACAGGTGAGCCCGCACTTTCTCTCCGCGGTAAGCTAGCAGGATCATTGAGATATTGCGGGGCACTAGGTGGGATCTGTCCGAAGCCAGCTCCTTGCACGCGCGGCGGAGATAGATTGATCGCAGGCTCGAGAGATGGTGGCTTGTGTGATTGATCAGGCTGGTAAGAAACCTTTTCATGGTGTGCAAGCGGACTTGAAGTCCGTGGCTGGAAAGGCAAATTTTGGCCAGGAACATTAAGTGGTTGTGAGGCATAACGATTGCGAACGGAAGAGGCAGAAGGGGGCGCAGGAGAATATCTCGGCAACGAAGGTGGCTTTGAAGGTGCTTGCAAACCATGAGGTTGAGGAGAATACCTTGCAATAGCGGGAGGTCCGGCCGGGGCACTCGATGCTAGGCTAGCATACGGATCCAGCTGTTCAGGTGGCTGAAGTGTAGATTGGATTGGGACGGCGATATTCTGTGTGGTTGGTGGTGTGACAGCAGCATATTGGACCTGAGGGGGAGGAAGAGATGATTCGGCCATCGTTGGCACCGGCTGCGGATTAGGGGTATACCGACCTGAGCTGGCAGGCCTAGACCTTGGCGGCCCCAAAGGAAGTTCCTCATAGAAATTTTTCGGCGCAAGGGGAGGGGCCACAGCTGAGTTGGGAGCTGCCGGAGAGGGAAAACCAACTGCAGCAGGAATCGGCATGCCAGAAGCACCTGGGGGGGGAGGTGGTGGCATAGTAGTCACCGTTGGAGGAACGGGCTTGTGGGTAGCGACCGGCTTTCGGGGCCGGGAGATATCATCTGGAAGGTCGTAAGGAGATTTATAACCCTGTTTTGACCGCTCAGCAAAGCTCTCTCCCCTGGTTGCCACAGGATTCGGCGGTGCTTGTGAGAAGTATGATGACATCGCTCCGGCAGCTGGCGGCGCCGTTCCTGGGAGAGGAACACCCTGCAATAGATCACCAGTGGACGGTTGGTGAGGTGTGTATATGTTAGGAACAGGTCTTGGCTGAGAAAAAGCCTGAGGGGTCTGGAACGGACTATTCAAGCCGGCTGACAGAGCATTGTTAGTAGGCTGAATAGGGGTTTGATGAATGTGCTCCTGTGCAGAGACAGGCTGGGCGGCTTCAGTCTCCAGCAGTATATCATCATCATCCAATGCCGCCTCCCAGCGAGCCGCCAGATCATCATCCGGTGAATCACCTAGCTCAGCTTCCCACCGTGCCGCTAGCTCTTCCTCCGAGGGATCGGCTGTCGTTTGGGGCTCCAATGACGCAGCCTTCAGAGCATCATCAAACTGCGCTGCAGCCGAAGCGTCACTAACCGGGGAGTCAAGAGCAAACCCAGCCGATTCCAAGACATGAGACGTGCCCTCTCGGGCAAGATGAACGCCTGGTTGCTCTTCAGCCTCCTCCTTTGAGGTGGAGCCGAAGAAATCCTCATCGCCCTTCTCGTCCTCTAACTTCGGAGTCAAGCCGAAGAAGCCATCCGCATCGTCCTCATCGTTGGAAAACACACTGTCGATAGACTTCTCTTCTTGCAGTGGATGCTGAGGCGAAGCCGGTGTAGACTCATCTAGCAATGGGACCCCTTCCTCAAACCTAGACTCGGCTTCTGGCGGCGCAAAGATAGGCTTTGTCTGGCTGTTGAGTTGGTTAAAAAAGTCGTCCTCATTGCAGTCAGCTTCGCCGCTCAGCTCGTTTATCCAGAAATGTTGATCCTGAGTGGCTAAATCCACGTCCACTGAAGCCGGATCTGGATGGGCCTCGTTGATCTGTGCAAAGGCTTCCACGATAGGAGGTGAATGGGTATTCTCAGATTCAACGTTTACTGAGCGAGACACAAGATAAGCTTGCCCATTTTCAGTTGGAGCTATGGCCTTTTCAGTGGAATTGAAGAGATCAGTACTTTCTTCGTCAAATTTCTCACCCGTCAATACTGTTTCCTCTGGCGAGGAACGTGCAGCTTCTTCGACAAGGTTTAGCTCATCGCTATTTTGGATTCGAGCAGAGGCTGAGGAAAACTCTAGTATAGTATGGGGATTTTTGCTAAGGGGGGTAGCCTCTTCAGTGGAGGGCAGCGTATTGCTAAGGTCCTTCTCAAAGGCGGCCCGCGGATCCTCGGAATCCGTATTCCCCCCGTCCGTTTGTGGGAACGGTTCTTCGGTGGGAGCAGACTGAGTTGTATATTCATGTTTAAAAGTGTCCAATGCAGGTTCCAGTGCTGTTGTTTGCTCCGCTCTTGAAGGTGTAGTGTCTCTCACAAATGTTGACTCTGTAGTCTCTTGTTCAGGTGCGACAGCGGGAACGACAGTATCGAAGGTTTCGGTTCGAACAGAAGGTGACCCGTCTATAATGCCGAAGGCACTATTACTAGCCTCCGCACCAGATCGGACTGAAGGTGCTTCGGTCTGAACAGGCTGCGTGGGCTCGGTTTCTGGCAGGGTCGGGTTTAGCACGGGATCTGCATTCTCGATGGATGGTGCGATTGTTATATGAGCCGCTTCGATCGTCTCATCAGGGATTTGACTCTTCTTGACGGCATCAGTGTCTAGGCACACGGCCTGGTCCACCACTGGTGATGCATTGTTCACTAGCACGTCCAAGCTCGTGTATTGAGGCTGAACAGCGTCTACCTCATCGGACAGATCCCACGAAGAGAGATCCTCACTCTGCGGGGATATGACATCGTCGAGGGACTTGTCCTTTGGCTCATCTGCCGCAATCGAATCCGGTAATCCACTCTGGACCGAGCTCATCGTAACAGGAGAGTTATCATTCTCAGGCCGTAATGCCGGATTCCATGACTCCGAATCAAAGTCGGCCGTGTGGTGCGCCATATGTGCAAAGTTGTGCTCGATTACCAACGTGACTGGAGATGGGGGGCGCAGACCGGAGGGACCAACCTGACACGTCTCCAATGACGACGCCTCAGGAGACCAACAATCGTGAAGAAAAACGGGGGTCGAACGCGTCAACTTAAGAATCCATTAAACAATTTAGATATAAAAGAGAGCAAAAAAAACTCAAAGAAATAAGTTGACCATGAATGCATCAGCTGATGGCGAAAAAAACCAAGCAGTTGGATTGTCCTGAAATAATGCGACAGCTAAGGGCCGATCTCCGCCTATGATCCCCCCGAGGGCCAAATGGGGGTGCTGAGTAATCAGTATGATGTCCCGAACGGACGACCCCGTGATTCGGACTAAATGATAGTCCGGCCATTTTATGTCCAACCTTAAAAGTGCAGTATTACATCAGCTATTTATTGCTGCGAGTTATGCACTCATGTGATTGCGTGGCCCCGACAGGCAGTCATCGACCGTCCTTGAACGAGATTCAAAGCGGTTCTCCGTTTTATATATTTCCCGGTTTTTTATGATCGTGCGGTTGACTGCATTTTACACAAAGAAGCGTTTCGTTTCTTTTTTCAACCCCGGTAGCATCCCTCCACTCTTTCAACATCATGCTGCATATGCGTTTTGATCAATGCCACCGCACATGACAACATATACTTGAGATGAACCTTCCTTTCATTCAAGGCCCTAACGCACCACCTTCCATAAAGCCAGCAATTGACTTGACTTGAACCATACCAGCTTCTCATAATGCCCTCTTCATCCGACTACCTACACCCCCTAGACCATCCTAATGCGCCAGACGCCTTCTCGGACTCGGACGACGACTTGGATCTAGAAGAGCTAGACCCCAGCACAACATCTTCCCAACAGCCTCGTGAGTCTCGGGACTATACTAGCCGCAAAAGAAGCTATGGGCCAGGCATTGCGCTGCGCAACTTGCGCGTCGGAGCGGCAAGTCGGTGGAGGCGCAGTGCGTCTGGACGTGCAGACTTGGAGGATGATACCGATGCGCTTTTAGAGAACCGGGAGGAACAAGGCTTGCGGGACTCCCATGCAAGCTCTCGGAATCTTGAAGACGATGACGCACCTCTCCTCGCTCGCAGAGCCTCGACTCGCGATTTCGACGATGCGCCTCCCAAGAAAGGCAGCCGCTTGCGCTTCCCAGTATTCAAGACTCCCACATTCCTGCAGGGCGCATCAATTAGATTTGGATCAAATGACGACGACTCTAAGAACCAACCTCCCCGTGAAGTACTTGTTGGGCGGTATCAGGCTGCTAAGTATCCGGCTAATGTGGTCTCGAATGCAAAATACACACCCTGGAGCTTCCTACCGAGAACCCTTTACAACGAATTCTCCTTCTTTTTTAACATTTACTTCCTCTTTGTGGCTTTATCACAGATCATCCCGGTGCTACGAATTGGTTATATGTCGTCCTATATTGCCCCTTTGGCCTTTGTGGTTTCAATATCATTGGGTAAAGAGGCACTTGATGATATTGGTCGTCGCCGACGAGATGCCGAAGCCAACGCGGAAGAATACTGCACTGTAGCACTAGGAAGGTCCAACGTGATGGAAGTCACAAAAAAGTCGCGAGACTTGAAGGTTGGTGATGTGCTCAAAGTCCGCAAGAACCAACGTCTTCCTGCCGATGTGGTGATTTTGAAGAGCATCTCAAATGACTCTGGCACTCCTCGGCACTCATTAACGGAAGAACCTGTCCCTGGGTCGTCTTCCCACTTGGTCGAACCAGGTCAAGGATCCTCCGTTCCCACAACCAACACTGCATCAAAGAGTGGTGAAGATGATGAAATTTCACCTGCAGGTGATACTTTCATCCGAACTGATCAATTGGATGGCGAAACTGACTGGAAGCTTCGTCTGCCTTCCATGCTGTCCCAATCGCTCCCTCTGGCCGATTTAAATCGACTACAAATCACAGCTAGCGCTCCTGATAAGAGAGTCAACGAATTTGTGGGGACTATTGGGCTGGGACCACCCACCGGATTCTACGATACTCATGTCGACAAGTCATCTGGGTCTCCAAACAATGAAGGAACGCCTGGGCCTGTGGAAAATCAATCGGCTCCCTTGACAATCGACAATACCGCCTGGGCCAACACTGTTCTTGCGTCTAATACCATCACCTACGCCGTCATCATCTATACAGGGTCTCAAACCCGGGCTTCGCTTTCGACTTCTGCTTCCCGGTCGAAGATCGGCCTGTTAGAACTCGAAATCAACAACCTCACGAAAATTCTCTGTGCCCTCACATTTACTCTCTCGATCATCCTTGTCGGGTTGCAAAGATTCGAACCAACAAACGACAAGAAATGGTACGTTGCAATCATGATCTATCTCATTCTCTTCTCCACAATCATTCCCATGAGCCTTCGGGTCAATCTGGACATGGCCAAGTCGGTATATGGGCGATTCATCGAACGGGACAAAGACATTCCAGGAACGGTCGTCCGCACCAGTACAATTCCAGAAGATCTAGGAAGGATCGAGTATCTGCTTTCAGATAAGACAGGAACGTTGACCCAAAATGAGATGGAGCTCAGAAAGATACACGTTGGCACTGTATCATACGCCAATGAGGCAATGGACGAAGTCGCCTCATTTATTCGTCAAGCTTTCGCGTTTTCAGGCAATACCTTGACCACTCCTTCAACTGTCTTTGGAACCCAGGCCGGCCATGCCACAGCGCCGCGGACAAGAAGAGAAATTGGTTCCCGCGTCCGGGATATCATCTTAGCGCTTGCTCTCTGTCATAACGTCACGCCGACAACAGAGGAGGAGGACGGCCAGAAGGTGACGAGCTATCAAGCGTCATCGCCTGATGAAATCGCCATAATTCGATATACCGAAGAAGTCGGATTAAAGCTAGCATATCGAGACAGACAAAGTATCGTCCTAGAATCCACCGACACCAAGCAGGTTGTGGTCAGGGCTCGAATTCTCGACATCTTCCCCTTCACTTCCGACTCCAAGCGAATGGGGATTATCGTCCAATTCCAGCATGATGAAAACATGCTTGAATCTGGCAAAGACGATAGTGAAATTTGGTTCTACCAGAAGGGTGCAGACACTGTCATGACAACTATTGTTGCGGCAAATGACTGGCTTGATGAGGAGACTACCAACATGGCTCGGGAAGGTCTGCGAACTCTCGTCGTTGGGCGCAAACGAATCTCCGCGCAGCAATACCAGGACTTCTCTATTAAATACAAACAAGCGTCACTGTCTTTCCAAGGGCGAGATGCGGGCATGGCAAAGGTTGTGAGCGAATACCTTGAACGAGATTTAGAGCTTTCCGGTGTGACCGGTGTGGAAGATCGACTGCAGCGCGACGTCAAATCTTCTCTCGAGTTGTTACGCAATGCTGGTGTTAAGATCTGGATGCTGACGGGTGACAAAGTGGAGACAGCGCGTTGTGTCGCTATTTCTGCCAAGTTAGTCTCCCGTGGCCAGTACATTCACACGGTCACCAAAGTCACAGACAAGTCGACCGCCCAAGAAGCCCTTGACTTCTTGCGCAACAAGACTGACTGCTGCCTGCTGATTGATGGCGAATCCTTGAACCTCATGCTCGGGCAATTCAAAACAGCTTTCATCGCTGTTGCAGTGCTACTGCCCGCCGTGATCGCATGCCGATGCTCCCCCACCCAGAAAGCTGAGATTGCGGACCTGATTCGCCAACACACAAAGAAACGTGTCTGTTGCATCGGAGATGGCGGTAACGATGTTTCGATGATCCAAGCAGCCGATGTCGGAATTGGTATCGTAGGCAAGGAAGGTCGTCAGGCATCTCTGGCGGCTGATTTCAGTATCACCCAGTTCCACCATATTACCAAGCTTCTAGTCTGGCACGGCCGCAATTCGTACAAGCGGTCTGCTAAACTGGCACAGTTCATCATGCACCGTGGGTTGATCATCAGTGTTTGCCAGACTATGTACAGCATCGCCAGCCACTTCGATCCTAAGGGGTTATTCATCAACTGGCTCATGGTTGGCTATGCGACTGTTTACACCAACGCACCCGTTTTTTCTCTCGCCTTTGATCGGGATGTCGACGAACGTCTCGCCAATCTCTACCCAGAACTTTATAAGGAGCTCAAGACAGGGAAGAGTCTGAGCTACCGCTCCTTTTTTGGCTGGGTTCTCATTTCTATCTACCAGGGTGCGGTGATTCAGGGTCTATCTCAGATACTGTTGGACACCATTTCAGGGCCGCGTCTAATTAGTCTTTCATTCACGGCCCTCGTCCTCAACGAGCTTGGTATGGTCGCCACTGCAATCACAACCTGGCACCCGGTCATGATCTTCTGTCTGGTTGGTACGCTGCTTGTATACGCAGGGAGTGTTCCCTTCCTGGGCGAGTACTTCGACCTTAGTTATGTGATTACCCTTGACTGGCTGTGGCGAGTTTTCGCTGTGCTAGCTGTGTCTCTAGTTCCGGTCTGGGCTGGGAAAATGATCAAACAGTCGTGGCACCCACCAAGTTACCGAAAGGTTCGTGGATAGATTTGGTGCCTGTCATGATTCCGGTATATCATACATAGATGGTCATTCCCTCGCTTAGATTCTTCATCTCTCTCTTTTTCATTGCCCTAACTACCACCGATCTAGTATCATGTGGCTCTCTGTATATTAATCCTAAGATGTTGTCCTGTTGAGCATATCTAGCGTCAGGCTGCTTCCGTACTATTGAATCGGCCAATCACTTCGGTTCCGTTCTTGGGACAACTTAAGCAATACTTGGTGCAAGGTTCACGTAGTGTTGATGAGAACGTCTTCATCGATTCTTCCGTGATGATATATATATGTATCTATTCTCATTGACTTCCAATTAGTTCATAGTTCACACATTATAACCTCCCCTCTACCAGTTTATTAAAGGCCTTTTTAAGCCATCTGTAAAAACATCACGGATGGATGTGATGCGTCGTTACATATAGTAGTGGAGGCCAACCTTGGAAGGCGGATCTCCGGGGCCATCCAACGACGTTGCGCGTAATCGATAAGCAAACACGTGACCGTCCTACTCAAGAAGGCGGTCAACACATATCGAATCTTTTTTTTTTCTTCGGGGTCAAACATTTGCTGCATAGACTCTAGGAACAACCTTTTTTTCGGTTGCCAATTCCTCGCCCATCATGTCTGACGAAATTGTCTGGCAGGTTATCAACCAACAATTCTGCTCCTACAAACTCAAGTGAGTATTGCTTTTCACCCGCTTGCTATTCAGTCCGCAGAAACCTTTTATCTCCATTATGCATGGACAGAAAAACAAGAACTTTCCACTAACCCTTCCAACCTTACCTTTAGGACGACGAAAGACCAAAACTTCTGTCGAAATGAATACAACGTCAGCGGTCTTTGCAATCGCCAGTCCTGCCCGCTGGCTAACTCGCGGTATGCGACGGTGCGAAGCGATCCCGAAACAGGCGTCATGTACCTATACATGAAGACTGTCGAACGAGCCCACATGCCCAGCAAATGGTGGGAGCGTGTGCGTTTATCTTCCAACTACGCCAAGGCCCTCGAGCAAGTCGACGAGCGCCTTATCTACTGGCCCAAGTTCTTGACCCACAAGTGCAAGCAGCGTCTCACTCGCCTGACGCAGGTCAGCATCCGCATGAAGAACATTGCCAAGGAGGATGAGCGTCTCGGAGAGAAGGTTGTACCCAAGCTGGCACCGAAGGTTCGCCGTCGTGAGGAGACTCGTGAGCGTAAGGCCGAGTCCGCCGCTAAGGTCGAGAGAGCCATTGAGCGTGAGCTTATTGAGCGTCTGCGCAGTGGTGCCTATGGCGACCGGCCGCTCAATGTCGAGGAGGGCATCTGGAAGAAGGTTCTTCGTGGCCTCGAGCGGGCTGGTGAGGGTGAGCGTGACGTAGACATGGACGACGGCGAGGAGCTTGACGAGGAGGAGGAAGAGGGTGTTGGTGAGGTCGAGTACGTCAGCGATCTCGATGAAGAGGAGGACCTTGAGGATATGGAGGACTGGCTGGGTGTCGACTCAGCCGACTCCAGCGATTACGATGATGATGAGAGTGATGATGATGATAGCGAGGACGACGAGGAGGCTAGCGAGGATGAGAAGAAGCCCAAGCCCAGTGCCAAGAGGAAGCATTCTGCTCCCCAGGCGAAACCTCGCAAGAAGGGTCCTCGCATCGAGATCGAGTACGAGACCGAGGGTGCTGGCAAGGACCAGCTCATGGCATGATTTTGTCGATGTTAGAGGATTTGGGAAAAGTTTACCTGATCTTGCATGGCGTTCGGGCTGTCAATTCTTTTGTTTTACATTCTTATTATATGTTGGTGATCGGGCGTCATACCCTGCTATATCGCATCCACTACAACTCACGATCCTAGATCTTCCAATGTCTATTTTATCTTCGATTGTACCGCTCGATATCTCTTTTATTGCTGAGATGTCTGGACATAATTTATTCGAGACAAGACTTGATTGTTGCTTTATTTAGGTGAAACACGTGATCACGTGGCTCAATGAATGCGCTCCGCTAGCTATCGCCTTTCATTTTCCTTTAGACTTCACCTCACTTCAGGAGCCGGTTCTTCTGTTAATATCCCCACTAATAACCCATTGCATTTATCCTCATCTCTTGTCTAACTCTTTGACCCTGAATCTCTTGCATTGGGTCCCCGCAAGTAAACCTCCAGCTCCGCGCTAACCCCACCCCACATCGAAGCTGCCATTCTGCAGACCGCGCATTACTCAACCACACTACCCGGCTGCTACAAGATGAGCTCGTACTTCCAATCGTTGACCACCTCTTCGGCCATCTCTGGCCTGGGCTCACGGCTCACCAACCTTCGCCGTGCCATTACCCTAGGCGATGAGGGTGACGACCCCGACAATGAAGACTGCTCCCACATCTCTAACGCCCTTCGCGCCTACTACACTGAAAACGGCCGCCCATTCCCACCATGGCTCCCACAAGACCCCAAGGGTCCAGCTCCGGCACCCTCCCGCCCGATTGCAACTTCACAGCTACCCTCTGGCGGCTACAACCAAGGGCCCGCCAACTCTGGCCGGGGCGGCGGTCTAGGTGACCTATGGGGTGATTCTCCCACATCCCAAGGATCAACCCCGCAGACAGCCAGTCTCCGTCGTGGACGTGGTGGCACCGCACCACCGCTCGCCTCGGCCAACAGCGCACCGCCGGGTCCCGCCATCACACTTTCTCAGTCCAATTCGCCCGCCGGATCGGGCTCCTCCAGTCCATCCGGAGCACGGCCATTGCCTAGCCAGCGAGCTGGCTCAAGTCAATCTGCTCGTCCGAATCTCGACCGTGTTGGATCAGGTGGTGGTTCAGCCCAGGACCGACTGCGAGCCAGGTTACAGGGAGGAAGATCTCCTAGTCCCAATGTTGACCCCAGTATCCGGAAGCCTGTTGGAATGTCTGGAAGACGGTGAGAGCGTGGAAGCTTACATTGCATGGTGGAGAGCATGGCGTCGGGAGTTATTTCATGTCCAATGTTTACCGAGTACATATATAATGTTCAGGAGATCTGTGCCAAATACGTTAATTGCACAATATTGTAATATGTTTGAGAATTCACGCGGATTTGCAGATTTGATTTTTCCCCCTCGCGTCAGGGATATTTTAGGCTGAATTGCTCAGACTCTTACGGACACGACTCAGTCTTACCACCGATGGGGCAGAGAACACCCACCATCACTTAATAGGCAAAGATATGCAATGGTCTGTGACTTGGAATTGCCACCAAGGCTAAGGAACAGCCAACGAATGACCATCTCAGCTTGCGCTGGGGAAAATCCTGCATTTTACCAACCCCAACGAGACCATCCCGTATTTGAGGGGCCGCGATGCTCCAAGCCTGTACAACAGGAGAATGAAACATAAGCATTCAAGAAGTTGGTTTCCAGTCATTGGCCAAGTTGGAACAGTTGATGGGCCCAAGCCCAAGGCTGAAGCCTACAACATCATTGTCCAAGGAAGTCATATGTCCCCATTATTTTTCCTCGCCGATGTATCGCACTCTCGATGGGGACCCCGGCCCAGTTGTATACCGAGTCCTGGAGTCTTCCAAGTCCCGGATATGTCCGAGACGTCACCAATGCGATATGGAAATTCTGCTATTGGTATATACAGCTTCGAGTGTCAGGATTGTCCCCCTCCGCAGGATTCACTTCCAAGAATCATGCCAAGAGCCCAACACAACGGTATACTGTGAGATATGCGGCAAGCCGGGAAGACTTCAAAAGTACTTATGGGAGGTGACAACTCCTTTCTAAGGTTGAAAGCATTGCTAATCTACACCGTCTAAGAGTCAATTCCACAAATCGGCTGTTGTGTGCCTTGGAATAGACGACATAAGCTTTGATGGCGCACGATTCATTCAAAGTTCCAAAGGCTTGAATTCCTTGTCTCTCCACATTCCAATCCCTGCTGTACACTGCATATTCCAGGTTTAGTCCTGTTTTTACCTCCCGGCGAGACCGCCTTTTCGTTCTTCTCTTTCTCCTCTGCCCGATCTCCCCAAACTGTTCTGATTCCCCCTTTTCTCTCCACACATGGGAGAGTACGGAGTGCATACCTCGGAGCTTGGTTCGCTAACCTCTATAGCATAGGGTATCCTCAAGCAGTTTCTTGAATTTGTTTTTTTGCCGGATCCCAACACCGAGCCTCTCTCGTGCGAAATATCAACCTGTCGCCGTTATTGTCATATGGGCGGCCGGACGGCCTCAAATGGGCCCCCCTTGGACCTTTTAGCCGGTGTCCTTGCTTGTTCCATATTCTCTCTCCATTCTCCGTAAATCCTAGTCCCTGCCCCGGCAGAACCTGAAGTGACTGTTCCTCTGCACTATTATACTTCATATCCTTTAGTAGATCCCTCACACACATCATTCCCTGAGAAGAAGGTCTCGTTCATCATGGCCAACCTCAAGGATGTCGAGGCGCCCCAAAACACGCTCGGCGAAGACAAGGATGCCATCGCCTTCAAGATGAATGACGTCGCGGAACAAAACTTCAAAAATGAGAAGACCGAAGCCACCATGGACGTGAAACTGCAGCAGCTTGAAGGTCAGGTGCACAGTCTCCCTAAATCCCATTTTGAAGTGACCCTGTCGAACCCTGCTACCTTTACCTATATCCTCGTCGCTTTTGCGTCCATGGGAGGTATGCTTTCTGGTCTCGACCAGTCGCTTATCAGTGGTGCAAACCTCTACCTCCCCGTTGACCTAGGCCTGTCTTCGTCGGACAACAGTCTAGTCAACGCCAGCATGCCGCTTGGAGCCGTTGCCGGTGCTCTTATCCTTTCTCCGGCGAACGAGTACCTCGGTCGCCGTATGGCTATCATCGTCTCCTGCATTTTGTACACCATCGGCGCCGGTCTGGAGGCTGGCGCCATTAACTTCGGAATGATCTTCGCTGGCCGATTCATTCTTGGAGCTGGTGTCGGCTTGGAGGGTGGTACCGTCCCAGTCTATGTCGCGGAGTGTGGTATGTATCTCATCTACATCACACCCCACATGTATCCCCAATTCTAACCTCGATATTCAACAGTCCCTCGCAAAATCCGTGGTAACCTCGTCTCTCTGTATCAACTAAACATTGCCCTAGGCGAAGTCCTCGGCTACGCCGTCGCCGCCATGTTCGTCAGTGTCGAAGGGAACTGGCGTTACATCCTAGGCTCGTCACTGGTCTTCTCGACAATTCTGCTCGTAGGCATGCTCTTCCTGCCAGAGAGTCCTCGATTCCTCATGCACAAGGGACGCGAGATCGAAGCATATGCAGTATGGAAGAAGATCCGCGGGTTCAACGACATCGAAGCCAAAGACGAGTTCCTCAGCATGCTACAAGCCGTCAGAGCCGAGAGGGAAGAGCAAGCCCGGACAAAGAAGTACCCCTGGATAGATTTCCTCACTGTGCCTCGTGCGCGCCGCGCAATGGTCTACGCCAATATCATGATCTTCCTCGGACAGTTCACAGGCGTCAACGCAGTGATGTACTACATGTCAACGCTGATGCAGGCAATCGGCTTCGGCGACAAGGACGCCGTGTTCATGTCTCTTGTCGGCGGTGGGTCGCTGCTGATCGGCACCATCCCAGCTGTGCTGTACATGGAGAGGTTTGGTCGTCGGTACTGGGCGAATGCGATGCTTCCCGGTTTCTTTATTGGTCTTGTGCTCGTCGGCGTTGGATACACCATCAATGCTGATAAATACCCCGCCGCAGCACAAGGCGTGTATCTCACCGGTATTGTGCTTTACATGGGCTTCTTTGGCTCGTACGCTTGCTTGACGTGGGTCGTACCTTCCGAGGTCTTTCCTACGTACCTGCGTTCGTATGGGATGACGACTGCCGACGCTAACTTGTTTCTGTGCTCATTTATCGTTACGTACAACTTCACACGCATGATGGAGTCTATGAAGCGGGTTGGTCTGACGCTTGGGTTCTACGGTGGTATTGCCGTGCTCGGCTGGGTTTACCAGATTATCTTCATGCCGGAGACTAAGAGCAGATCCCTTGAGGAGATTGATGAACTTTTCTCGCTTCCTACTGCTGTTATTGCTAGGCGGAACTTGAAGCAGACTGCGCAGGTTATTCGTGATTTGTCGCGCTTCCATCTTAAGAAGGTTTTTTCTCCCGAGCCATACAATTAGGCTGTGTATCTTTGAAATTGGATGGTGAGTAATGGGATTTGCATTTGTTTATGTATGGCACATGCAGTTGAAGACCTTATATGTGGCGATGGCTCGATATATTGATATGTAATTATATACCTGAATCTATGTCTAGTATAAGGATACATATTTATTTTCCTGCGTTGAACTTTGAGCAATATGATAAATGTGGAATGTACTTTTCTCTGTAGTGATGCTTGTCTAGCGGCCTCGACTGACGAGGGATGTTTTATTACCTGAGAGTAAGATAGGATATATAGCCTTATCTAATACCAGAAGACATGCACTGGTTCTATAGTGTAGTGGTTATCACTTCGGTTTTTGAGAACATCTGAATTACCGATAACCCCGGTTCGAACCCGGGTAGGACCTTTCATTCATAGTTTCTTTTTTTGGATTTTAAGAATGATCCATTCTGGTTCTATTGTTTAGAATTATCTTTTTAACTTCTTAGCTTCACTTTCGATTACATCCTCTTCAAACTTTGCACACTTGCCTTTAACTATGCAGAACATTCCGCGCCCACCCTCTAGCCCGATCACGCCTATACACGTTCAGATATAGCTGTACTCTGTATAATGTTATTGTATAATGTGTGTGACTTGACCAATCTCGTCAACAGAAATGGTCAAAAATCTGACTTGGATGGTTGATAGGGTGGCTGCCTGCTTTCGATCCTAATTTTATAGGCATTTATTGTTGGCGTTGGCCGAGTTAATACATATATATATTCTACATGGGGGGGGGGCACTGGAGGTCATGGCAATATAACTGCGTACTTGGACTGCAGAGGTTATTTATTGGGCGGATCCCCCGTCCATGTATATATATATACCATATAGCTACCAAGATCGACATCGCTTCTTTATACGTCGCTGGTTCAATGTAGCGCGGGCCAGCAACGATAGTGGCCCAGGCTAACTCATATAGAGAACCAGCCTCTCCCTAGAACGATGAGTAATGGAGAGATATCTGCATTATATGTTGTAGACAGCACAGGCTGTTAGTTGTAGTATACATACTATGACGAGAAAATACTCCAAGCGATAGACTCCAAAAGCACCGTCTAATAGAAATAAGCCAATTTGGAGTTGATCTGACATAGATACTACCCCAAGGAAACATTCCCCAGTACAGGATGGAACGTTTCTTAGTTATGGAAAGAGGAGTAGGAAATGTAGGTATACTATTACCCGGAGAGGTCTACGTGGTGGACGTCGAGATACATGGTGAGATTTATTGAATGGTCTATCAATTGGGTTACCTACCAATAAATGGTCTATCAATTGGGTTACCTACTCTTTTATTGTACATCCTCTCCTTCTCAGTCTGACTCAGGTCATAGTAAAAATGCGCAACATGAATGCAATCGTTAAAAAATATATAAAAAAAAAATGAAGGTCCTGCCCGGGTTCGAACCGGGGTTATTGGTAATTCAGATGTTCTCAAAAACCAAAGTGATAACCACTACACTACAGAACCAGTGCATGTCTTCTGGTATTAGATAAGGCTATATATCCTATCTTACTCTCAGGTAATAAAACATCCCTCGTCAGTCGAGGCCATACAAGAGAATGTGCAGCATTCAAATATTGCAAGTAAAATCTAGATCTTTAGTAAAGGGGGGGGGGGGGGGGGGGAACAACATCTGTTATTCCGTAGCCGGAGCCAAGGCATCAGGCATTAAACCATCTCCTATTTTACCCCGCTGCTATGCTATGGGCTCTTTATTATCATTCACTTATACTGCGTTCATGGTGATTATTTGGATAAACTTAACTTGATTGCAGGCAATAGCCCACAATCCCCTTCCCGACCCCTTAGATCATATAGGCTAACACCCGTTCTGCACTCAAGTGTGCGCGCTTCCTAAGCTACGCCCGGTTTCCTAAGCCACACCGAGTTCAGCCATGCCAACCAATATCAAAGCCGATGCCTTGCCGGAACTTGAGAGCCTTGCAACATGGCTTTCCCAAAGCGCCGAAATGAAAGAGGAAAATGGAAAAAACAATCTTTTGCAATGTGTGGACAAGGCTCGTGAAGAAAAAGCACGGCCATTGTTGGAGAAGCTAGGATATGCTGCAATACGGGTATAAAGCCAAGTCACCCTCAAAGATCTAATCTTGAAGCCTCGCTAATTGAACCAGGGCCATGCCGCTTTACTTTTGCGAATATGCGGAAAGGCTTCGATTAAGAAACCCGATAATGATGACCGAACCTTGTTATTCTTCCCTCTATCCGGAGATGTGCAAGTTGTCGGCCAGGTTCTCAGACAAGGGACATATATCCAGCTCACAAAGACGTTGAACGTTGACGCGCAAGTTGATTGTCTAATTGTCGCTCTACCCCAACTTACATCGTAGGAATATTGAGGTTCTTGAACGTTTCCCCGCACCCTCGAATCTCTACATTGCATAAATTGTACCTATACCCTCTCCACCATATCAAAATACCCAAACAACATGTTCTATCATGTTTTAGGATTTCTACAGAACCTTATTTCTTCCCATACGGTCGTATAAATCTTATCAAGACCAGTGAAATGCTATGTGCTTCATATGCATGCCGCGTACCTAGAAGATTCATTGAGGTTTTCCAAGGTTATAGACCCAAAAAGCTACGATATACATTCACCTGTTCCGCAGTCATTCACGCTTGAATTAAGCGCCGCGTGGTGTCGACAAGACTAGAACTGGAAAATGGACTGAATAGCGTATTACTTATTGACGGATTGAAACGTGTCCTCTCTTCATCGGTCTCCCTAGCCTGTATCATGCAGATCTACTGAGTGAAGATTAGAGAGGTTCAGGACCTTCAGGTGAGCTTCGGGTGAAGGCGGCGAAGACAGTGCGGCAAGGGCACTAAACCCAAACGATTCAAAAGAAAAAAAAGAAAAACATACAACAGTGAGGATTCGCTGGTGGTCACCCACCCAACTACTAACTCACCGGCGTGTGGCTTAAGTACGGCTGAGCGGACGGGAAGCCCTGTTTTCCACACCCTATGGT
>CAKMRK010000041.1:0-71490 GCA_928213465.1 Penicillium sclerotigenum | reverse complement strand
TCTCGTTTAACGACCCTTAGGGTCACCCGCGGGTGACCCTCCGAGGGTCTAACCTCTAGGTGGACGACCCTTAGGGTCGGAAGGTTAGACCCTCGAACCGCCCTAGTGGCGGGGCGGTTCGAGGGTTGTGAGGGTCACCCGCGGGTCACTGCTAGGTCTAATAACGATCGACTGCGATAACGAGAGAACGATCAACCTTCTTACTAGTGAGGACACTACCTTCGAAACGAAGCTTCGGCACGTCGATATTTATCGCCATTGGCTTCGGCAAGAGGTTAGAGAAGGACGCATAATAGTGCGATAGGTGCCGATAGCGAGCATGGTTACAGATAGTCTCACAAAGATGCTCTCTCGGTAGAAGCATGAGAGCTTCCTACGGATGCTAAGAATAGTGGACATAGGCTATCTAATAGCCTAGTCATTTAGCAAGATCACTATGCCGATCTACCAAGTCCAGCAATCCCATACTAGGATAGCTGAGGGGGTGTGTCGGAGTATGAAGACCGGCATACCGGAGGATTTATTTATCCTCCATGTTTTGTAATTAAAGATTATGTAATCAAGGCTCCATATAAATTGTAAGCAGAGCCGATACAGAAATGCAGAGATTTGAACACCATTGATTGGACCCCCTATTTTACCATACAACTTGATTTGACATAATTTTTATGCCTCAGGCCACTAACAATTGACACCTTAGGCGGAAACACCCCACGTTGCGGCGTTTATCAAAAGCTACCACCGCAAGCTCTCCCCGGTTGCCTACATACACTACCTCACTCGTCACCTTGGGTGGAATTTCCTCAAAGAAACCTCATTTACCGATAAACTGACAGACTCATCAATATGGCCGACCGCCAGGTTATCCAACAGACAATTTTCACCCTGCTAGCGAAGCTTGATGACCCTGATGCCGACTTGAGATACATGTCCTTAAACGATCTATATGGGATCCTGACCAATCCGAACTCTTTATTCCTCTCTCACGACCGTGGCACATCAACAAGACTCGCAGAAGGTCTGCTCAAGTCCCTGGACGATCAACACGGCGACGTGCAGAACCAGGCCCTCAAATGGTTCGTCCTGAGCGCTATTCCCCTCTAGTCCCGCTAATCTCTAACCCGAACCAGTCTCGGTCCTCTCGCTGTTCGCTTGCCGTTCGAATCCCTCACACCTCTCCTCGAGCAGTTGGCCAGTCTGACTGCCTCCCAGACGATAGACACATCTGTTCCTAATACTGCTCTTCGCGTCATCATCGATACCCTCCCTCGTCCCCAGTCAGGTCAGCCTGCATCTCAAAATGCGATTACGGCATACTCAGCGGTTTCAAAGGTCTTGGTCCCCCGTTTGACCGGGCCAACACCCTCAAGCACGGGGCGGCGGGGTTCAATGGTGAAGAGCATGATGGAGAAGGATCCATCGCGAGGCTTCAGCAGTGATGCCATCGATGTCCTTATCAAGGTTGTGACCTGCTTTGGACCTCTGCTCCAAGAGTCAGAGCTCGCTGCACTGCAAGTCTCCGTCATGGCCATCATCCAAAACGACACGGCTGGAACGGTTGTTACCAAGCGCGCTCTGACAGCCATCTCGGCGCTTGTGCTCCACTTCTCCGACAACCAGCTCAACGGATTTGTGTCCAATCTGACGAAAACATTGTCTTCCAATATTTCCATGGTGCAGCGTCGGCACTTGATCGCTGCAATTGGCGTCATTGCCAGAACTGCACCTGCGAAATTCGGCCCACACCTGGACACGCTTGTTCCCTTTGTCTTCTCAGCAGTCGGAGAGGATAACATTACTCGGACAAAGTGAGTTGCCATAATCACTAGTCTACAACCGATAGATGTCTGACCGACACCGTGACACTGTAGCCTAGACCCTTACATATGATGAGGGCTGCTGCACAAGCCTGGTGTGGTCATGTCATGATCATACTGATCGCACCTCTTAGGTTGTGATTTGCTGAATCTGGAAAAATGTGCTGGGCTCTTACGCCAACCCTCCGATGCCCAAGATGGCCATGGAGTTCACGATACCCACGTTCATATTGAATACAAGCGCGTCAACATCTACTTCTACACCTATATGTAAAGGTTGGGAGCTCTTGCCAGTGAGGTTCCTGCCTTTTGTGTTTTAAAGTAAAACAGATGCCTCGAAGCTTCCTTGCTCTTTCCTTCTGTGTCCTCCTTCCTGTAGAAGTTAACTCATCTATTACTTTTCCCCGAGATCCTTGTCTCTTCTCCCTTCTCCCCTCACCTTGAATATCATCCCAACCCATTATCTCCCGCATACGCAGTTGAACATAACTTAACTCTACATATCATTTTCAAGATGCGTATTCAAACCATCTTGATCGCCACTTTGGCAACGTCCGTATTTGCTAAAGTACATGGCACCACTCCTGTGCATACGGTCTTGATTGAACAATCTCAACCGGAAACCGAATCTCATTTGGACACCCGTGATGCCCCCAACAATTTGGACTATCGCTGTGGCCCCAAGATCGGTAAATGTCCGGTCGGTACATGCTGCTCCGGTGCAGGTATGTGTCAAAATTCCGTTCGGTTGAGCAGCTTACCGACGACATTTCCGCGATAGGTTTTTGCGGCACGTCTAAGGCCCACTGTCGCTCTCCAGATTGCAAGATTGACTACGGAAAATGTGACGCTCACCGAACGCCTTATGGACCCCCAACCAAGGAAATCCCCCGTCCTCATGTTGGTCAAGTTCCATACGGCCCTCGCGAGATTCGTTCATGCGCTATCCCTGGAACTGTTGCATTGACCTTCGACGATGGCCCGACACGTTACACCGGCGATCTGCTCGATTTGCTTGACAAACATGATGCGAAGGCGACATTCTTCATCACTGGCATTAACAACGGAAAAGGTTCTATTGATGACCTCACCTTGCCTTGGGCTTCATTGATCGAACGCATGCACTCGAGTGGCCACCAGATCGCCAGTCATACGTGGTCTCATGAGGACCTCAGCAAGATCACCCCTTCGCAACGCAGTGAGCAGATTGAAAAGAACGAAGCTGCGCTGCGCAATATTCTTGGACACTTCCCTACTTACATGCGGCCGCCCTATTCCAGCTGCAGCCCTGACACAGAGTGCGGCAATGAGCTGGGCAAACTTGGGTACCACATCATTCTGTATGACATTGACACGGATGATTACAAGAACGATAGTCCCGATTTGATTCAGCGATCCAAGGATATATTTGATCAACAGCTCTTGAACAGCGACCCACGCACCAAGTCATGGCTTGTCATTGCCCATGACGCCCATGAACAGACTGTTCATAACCTCACAGAGCACATGCTCAAGAGCATCAAGCAGCAGGGCTATAGAGCCATTACCGTTGGCGACTGTCTCCGAGATCCCAGACCACTCTGGTACCGCAGGGATAATCGGATGCCCACTCACAAGAAGAAGCCCAAGAAGACTGCTTCGGCGGATCCCAACAAACCGATTTCTTGGGACGGCTCCTGCGGTTCCAATTACACTTGCCTTGGGTCTATCTATGGCTTTTGCTGTAGTAGTACCAACTCTTGTGGCAACACCACCAATCATTGTGGAAGTGGCTGCCAAAAGGATGCCGGATATTGTTCTGTTGAGGCGCCTTACAATGGGGATGCCTGGGACCCAAAGGTTGAAACGAAGGGCCACAAGTCGGAAGCGGATTCTGATTTTCGGACCATTGGCACTGCGGCTGCAACATCCTTGTTCCTTGCTTTGATCGTTGCGATGTTGATGTGATGAATCATCTTGATGCTTGTGTGAACTGGATTGCCATGATTGTTTGGCCGAGTTTACATTGTTGATATTATGGTTATGCTTCACATGTTGTGGCTGTATTGTGGCCGCTCCATTCGTTTGAACTTATCGACAGACACGGCAAGGTTAGTTAGCTCATGGAATAGGAATCATCAACAAGTAGCAATACAAAAGTTTGTCTTCTGCTCAGCCAATGACCATAGGTTCTCGTATAACCCTGTGAAAGTTCTACTCTGATCTTCAAAATAAATGTAATCTTTTCGATATTGAGACTAGCTGAGAAGATCTCAAGAAAAATTGTCGCAGCTCATAGCTAGGGAGTTATGGAACAACCCAATGTTTCTTCCACTTCGTATAAATGACTGAGCATAGACATGCAACCATGGGAGATATGCAAATACCAATATCAACAGAAAGCAGGGGGGAAAGGGGAAAGCAGCACGCCGAGAGATTCTCTCGAGGGGTATAATGATAGCAGAATAAGAATAGCAACAGACCAACCCAATGAAAGGAAAAAGACAACAATAAACACAGGATGAAGATATTGATCAAGAAGAAAGCTGAAAATCCTCCCTATTTCCGTACCATCTTAAGCAACGGAGCAATCCTCGCCCTCTTACTCAATCCCACACGGTAAGGCACTGTACTCCGCGCCGAGATAGGACTGTGCTTATCCGGGCCCTTGCCTGCGTTCTGTGGTGTATTGACAGGTACAGGATCAGGTTTCGAGGGGGTCTGAGGTGGAGGAGTATCAATTGTGGTTTCAGGGAGAGGATCAGGACCAGGAAGTGGATGGGAGTTCTGGTCCTTGCTTTGAATAGCAGATGTATCGTTGTTACCCGGGTTAGGTTCCAGCATAGATCTGGGACTATTATCAACAACGACAGCCAACTTCGATGCAGGAGTCTGTGCTCCGGGGGGCGGCTTGGTCGGTTCAGGCGTATCTGCGGACTCTGATGGTGTTTCCACTTGCTCGGTTGTCTGTTTGCGCTTGCGTCCGCGTTTCTTGAGTGCTGGTTTTTCGGAGTTTGGGGCATTTTGTATCTTCTCTTCAACTGCGGGAATTGGTGCCTGGGGATCAACAGGCGGGTTTGAATCCAGAACATTACAGTCTAGATCCTGTCTTGGGGGCTCTGGAGTTTCTGTCTGAGGGGTGGCATTCCCGGTTGAAGGTTCCACGCTGAGAGACTTCGTGTCCACCCATATCACATCGTCATCATCATCAGGCTCGGGGACGGATATCGTCTTGCTTTTTTTGCCTCTCTTCTTGTTCGGCTCCTTGCGTCCTGATTTTGTAGACTTGGGGGCTGCTTCTAGATTTTCTTCGTCAGTCTCATCGGAGACTCCACTCGAGGCCGGGGTGTTATCTTCCGTAGTCTCTTCGCTATCGGGGGGGTCAATCGCACCATTTGCGCCAGGATGTCTGAACTCGTGATCCCGAGAGTTGGCTAGCTCATCGTCTTCGTCGTCGTTATCCGGCATGGGCTCTTTCTTGGGGCGTCCTCGCTTCTTTGCCCCAGGTGTCCCCGCATCTGGCAAAGTTGGTATGACAGCTGACAGAGCAAGCTCGTCAGGCATGCTTGACTGGGATTGCTGCGGTGAAGTGAGACTGGTTCCGGCGGTGGTGATTTTTGCTTCGCTGAATCGCATGGATGCAACGGAGGAGAAAGGCTCCGTGTCATGGGGGGAACAGGGACCCGTCTGCTGAGATTTGGGCTGTGAGGCTTCCTGGGGTTGGTTTGATAGCAGGTTTGAGTGTAGGTTCTCCTGTTCCATGAAGAGCTCGGTAACTCGGTGAGGAACAATTTTCGGAGGTGAAGCCATTGAGCTTGCGGTGTCAGGGCCTGTTAAGTCATAGATACCATGTCTGGTGGGCAACAAAGTCTGATTTTCGTTGACGTAGGTGCCAATGGCCGCTGGATTATATATGAAGCTGCCACTCTCCGGTTGATCTATCTGATACGAGTGGTAGCTTGGTATGGTAGGAAACGGGGTGGACTGAAATGATTCCGTCGAGTACAGCGCGGCCGTGGAAGGTAGTGGCAGGCTTGCACTTGAAGGGTCGTCGTCCAGGAGTCTTCTCTGCGCGAGTCCAATCTCCGTCATCATGGCGCCTGAATTATCTTCAGTATCAGCATATAGATCACATCTTTATTTTGTGCTTCGAATTATGTTATCACATCGTACCAACCGATCCACTTCCACCCTCACTAGTTGAGGGGATCCATCTGTCCTCCCGCCGCTGCTGCGACGATGATAGCATTAAATGGCCCTTTTCTTGCGATTGGAGGAACTCATCAAAATTGACGTTCAGATGTGGGAACATGCTTTCATCCGGAGCAGAGCCGTGTCCATACACTGCATTGTGGGTCGTCGGTTCGGCGGGGGCATGTTGATATTCCTGCTGCAATGCGGGCTCGGAGGGGTGGGGAGGGCTGCCAGATGTGGGGAGGTCATCCCCCTCAAAGGGTTCATCCTCGTCAGAATCCTGAATGACACGATCCAAACTCATCGGGATTCAGTTGGCAGAGTTATCAGAGCCAGTGGCTTTAGTCATTGGGTGAAAAGAAAGTTGTTTAACGCGTCCCAGACACGACAGCACGTGATGATAAGGATGCATGATAAGCTTTTTAATTTCATGAAGACATGCGCAAGCATGCTCACTAGTTGTACGCTTTTTTACAAGTCAGTTTCAATTTTTGACTATTCGGACTTCAGTCAAATAGCCAAAAAAATATGTTGGTAAAGTAGCTCCCATATTGGCATATTGTATTGACTAGGTCAAATATCAAATCATATTCCTAGCTTTGGAAGCTGGTGTGCTTATTATAGTCAATAAAATGATGGTGACGGTCTTCAGCATTAGTTTGGGTGCTTTACAAAGTATTATTTATGGATTATATACTTCATACACTACCCGCAGGATGTCTCGAACAGTGATATCGGATGCTTGCTCAAGGGCGGAGACAACGACGGAGTTCACTATACCTTCAGCACGAAGAAGGTTCTCGGCAGTATGCGCTCGCCTGCTTGGTCCACTGGCGTCAAATATGTATTCTCCAAGCAGACTAGGTGGCAGATCCGGCCTTCACAAAAGGAGCTGTGGTCCTAGGACCCTGAGTGAGATTACCGCTTCAGAGATATCTTCCCGACCTCTCTCTTGACGAACAGTTGACCTTCACCTCCAGGAAAACGGATAGCCCTAACAACTCTTCTGTGGTTCTGTGGTTGTGATGCCCCCCAGCAACACAAACTTCACCGTGGCATTTAATACCTACGAAACCAACGCGCTCGACGAAGCCACCGTTCAGCATAATTGGCTCCTATCTGACCCCGATAACCTAGATCGAACCCTTTTTGTCTGTGAAAGCACTACCTATTGCCGACTGAAAGCAAAGGGCTTTTGCGAGCGAGGTGTAATTCCTAACCTCTACAGAACAATCACCGATATCCAGCCGTGTCTATTGCCAGGCGACTGGCCACGGGATACCTACTCAGCCGAGTACATGTTTCGAAAAGAGACAACTCACCACTTAAATCTGTTCTGATTGAATATATTCCCGATCTTGAGATAATAGATCTATCTAATTTCTCAACACAATACTTGGATAGCATCCGTCAATCCCTGAGTGCGATACACCTTGCACGGATTCTCCACGGCGATCTGTATCCCAAAACTTTAGAATATCTCGCAAATGGAACAGAGTTCTCTGAATGGATTTCGAATTATCAAAGACATTTCCTAAAACTTCCACCCTCGATAAATGGAAGAATGGTTGGTTCGAAGATGAGATGACTCTCGTGAATTGTTTTATAAAAGATTTGGTACCTCATTTACAGATAGATCTAGTGTTTAGCTAACACTTTCCTAGACCAAAGACCACAATAAAGGAGTATTAAGATTTACAGAGGGTTAATATGAGAACAGCTTGGGTTCTCCTTGGCTGTCTAATTCCTAAGGCAGGCCAATATGACAGATGCCGTTTTTGTGTAGATAGCTATGTAACTCTCTCTCTCTTTCTCTCCTTCTCCTCTCCGTCCCTTTTGCTCCCAGGTATATATATTTACTTATGTCATCTAGCCGAGGCAGTTTATTTACCAGCCCAAGCTATATGTCTATATGCTCCATCAGGGCAGGTCATAGGCAACGAGGCCAGAAGTCACAAGCAATTGAAAGAGGACAGCGAAAATCCAGATTCAATCATAGGTACGTTCTGTCGATAGAAGTCTAGTCGTAGTAGAGAGGTGCTATATCAGGATACACAGCCACTACTAAGACACTCTTAGGTCACCCCTAATTACCTCTGGTACATAGGTAAGAAAAGCTGGTTTATTTCGAGGTTCTAAAACTAAGACCTGAATTTAGGCTTAGCTCTAATAGTGTAATTAATTATCTTTAGGTTAGTTAAAAAAAATCTGGAGCTTGGCATTTGGTTATTTTATTATAATAAATTTTATGACAAAAAAGAAAAAAGAGGTCCTACCCGGGATCGAACCGGGATTGCTGGTATCAGAAACCAGAGTGATGACCATTACACTATAGAACCGAATTGTTGAGATTAGGTGCCATAATATGCATCATAAACTAATACCATATAGTTAGTTAAATAACCATATTATATTAGTAATAATCTTCTTTCTAAAAACTTTATTTTCAAAGAACCGCCATGGGATACTCGAAAATAATAAATTAAGTAAGTAGGCTTGGCGGGTATCCCGCTAGCCAATTTGTTTCCCATCTATATAGGCTTGCATGCCTATAGGTACATTAATCGTATCCCACACAACAATCTCGGTTCTGTAGTGTAATGGTCATCACTCTGGTTTCTGATACCAGCAATCCCGGTTCGATCCCGGGCAGGACCTCTTCTTTTTCCTTTTTTTGCAAAGTTTTTTTTTATAACCTTTCTTAAATACACTAACTTCTTAATAACAAAATCCCCAGAAAATACTAATGCTAAGCCTAAATTTCCTAACCGTGAAGCCTACTATATCCGCACGAACTCCCAGGGAGTTGGAATCTACGTGGCTTAGCTAATACGGGCTTTGCGGGGATCTGAATCGGCTACGGTTAACTAGAGCTGGAGGAGAGCTAAATTCAAATTTGGTTCCTAGTCCAATCTTGTTTCTGCCTACATTTCAAAACCTTCAATATCCCCATCATGGCTGGGGAGGTGGATGATGTTGACTCTGTGGAGCATGGTTACGTCCGGTCGTCACTGCCAACCAGAGTCCGGAGTGCTTGCGAAAGATGTCGTCGCCATAAATCTCGGGTAGAGCCACCCTGATCCTGATCAGAACCTAGTAAAATATACTAAATCTAAGTTGGACCCAGTGTGATCCTGTTCGACCTTGCTCGGTATGTATCCGAGCCAACGTTGATTGCCAACCACTCCCAACGACCCGACCACGGAGGGCCGATTTACCGAAGTAAGCTGTTAAGCGGAATGCTTTTAATATATTCTTTAACTTACATGAGATATTAGGCGCCTGGGTCCCAAAAGAAACCCGCGAACTAACCGACCTCGATCCAATCTGTCTCCGGTGCCTCCTACTGAAAAGTCGCCGGATGAAAATGGCCCTGGTCGAGGTGAAAAAAATCCCGGTCAAAGTAGACCAATAGATGCACATCCTAGAGGTGATGATGCTGACTTCCCCGACGAAGAGAGGGGGGTGTCTTCGTCCCTCAATTGCGGTGAAGCCTCATCTGCTATAGGGATTGCTCGAAGAATCTGTCAACTTGGCAGCCATAACATTGATGAACAAACTACGTCCGCTATACCCGGCTACCAGGCTAGCACTGGTAGTTCTACGGCAAATTTGGCAACGGGCCAGCGGATCCCGATCTCTTCCATCTTGCGCCAGCCGTTCCCTCCTATGGAGCTTGTCTACAGCCTGTTGGAAGATTATTTTGACGCCATACACTGGTTTTCGCTCGCCATTTACGAGCCAAAGTTTAGAAAGAGCCTCCTTTCTATCGCGGATGGTTCTGCACACCCTTCGCAACGGCCTTTTCTCCTGCTGTTAGCCATGATGCTTGCGATGGCATCATGGTACCGATCTAAGGAGAGTTACACTGATCCGGCCGACAACAGCGGGGATATGAAGAAATTGAGTGCAGACTTGTTGGGGCTGGTTGAGTCAAACGTAGTGGAATTAATGGATCAACCTTCAGTCACCTCGGCCCAGACCTGCATTCTTTTAGGATCGCATCACGTCTATCACGGCCGTCCAAATCTCTCCTTTTCTTTATTAGGAGCAACCATAAAGATGGCTCAGTCTTTAGGAATGCACCAGGGAGTTCAACGGGGGGATTTCGAAAACATCGAGGAAAGAAAAAGAGTTTGGTGGACGATTTACACATGGGACAGGTTCGCGTCAATTACCTATGGCCGGCCATTGGGCATCAACGACAAAGATTGCAGTCTTGACATGCCAGCGGATGTATTCGAGAACCCGAAGTTTGTTGCTCTAGCCTCCAGTCAGGCTAGCCATATATGCTATTCTACCTACCAGCGGGAGTTGAACCAGCTCTACTTGATTGCGTCGCCTGCCCTCAAGACCGTTTTCGGCTCACGTACTCCAAGGACTTCCGAACAGCTAAACGGTGACACATATTTCACGCTAGTCAAGAATGTCACTGAGAACCTCCAAAGATGGCGATCCCGCCTACGGAGCCATTTGGCGTTGGATCTTAATCGGGACTTCGACCCCGGTGATGGGCCAAGCTTGAGGGTACACACTCTGCAGTCTCTGTCGCTGCAACTTACTTACGACAACGTTCTCATTGTATTACATCGACCTTTGTTAGCACTGCAGGTTGATCATCTCCATACCGTGAATAAGCAATCAACGAAAGAAAGCAGGGCAGATAACATCACATATAATCCGACCACTGCTCCCTCCGTGGCCCAGTCGCACTTATCTCCTGACTCCGCATTTCCCAATACGCAGACCACAAGTCCCGATCTATGGATGAATGCCGCAACAAGAACATCGAGAGTGACAGAACTGCCCGTTCTAGCCCAGCTCGCCACCGACAGCCATCTCTGCGCATTTCTTGCCATTAACTTGTTCAATGCTGCGATTGTGTTGGCTGTTATAGCTCTCTCAGAGCCTCTTTCCGATACCGCACAGGAAGTGAAACGAACAATTACCCGCATTCTCCGTCTGCAAGATCTGCTCGGAAGACGGTCTGCATTGTCGAAACAAAGCACGGCTGTGCTGAAGAATGTTGTTATCATGCTTCTCCGTCGTGAATCAGCCGCCATGCTTGCTCCCATTACCGCAACAAGCCAAGTGATGGGTCACCAGCCTGTGCAGACTCTGGCAGATCCGTCATTGATTTCTGTTGAAGAGACGCTTCGGATGCCGCTCGATGCGGCATTGGATTCTCGCAATCCTCTTGCTAGAGACCAACGTCTGCCAGACCTCAGCAGGGCTGATCGTCTGAACAATAGCTTAACATCTGTCCAATATGGTGAGAATTGTCATTCATACCAGCTAGTTCAAATGATGAACACGCTAACGCAAATGTATTTTTTTTTTTTCAGCCTTGGGTCCAGGGGATCGCTCTGCCGGCATTTCTACTGGTGGAGAAAACCTTCAACTTGGTGAGTTTGTTGAGCCAGGCGTACAGACGCATGAATCATGGCAGCTACCAGCAGAATACGATTGGAATATGCCTGATCTGTCTTGGCAACCCGTCGAAAACAATTACCAGGATAGTGTTGAAGGCGGGTTGTATTGGTTATGGGACATGACATGGAATGGAGTCGGAGGGTAATCGGCGGGCTATTTAAAAACAACAGTCACAAAGGCAATTCATACTGAACTTGCTTTTGCCTCTTTCTCATCGACATTCGGACCATAGATTACACTCTTAATTCCACATCGACCAGCGACATTTTTGAAAGCATCCTCAGCCTGGCTGAAAGGATATTCATGAGTGACGAGACCATCCAGCTTGACTCGGCCCGAGTTCAGCAATCCAACGGCCAATTTAAAGTCTCCAGGCCCGTACCGGAAACTTCCTTTAAAAACAATCTCTTTGTCGCAGATTAGACCAACCGGAATTGATGGGTTCGGTTTTCCCAAGCCGACTTGAATGAAAGTCCCGCCCTGCGTAAGGGCATGAATACCACAGTTCTGGCAGGGCTCAGCACCAGTTGCATCCAAAGCAACATCAGCACCATCAGCCAAACCAGCAGCCGCCAACAAATCCTCCGCATTCTTCTCCGGCGTCTCGGCGCTCATTTGGTATGTGTGTGTAGCACCATATTTCACCGCAGAAGCGAGCCGAGCGGGTACAACATCCACAGCGACAACCGTTGACGCACCGAAGGCGCGCGCAACAGCGCAGCAGAGCAATCCGACAGGCCCAGCTCCGAAAATAACCACTGATTTATCCTGCATGAAACCTGCCAATTGACAGCTGTGCACAGCGACACTCAGAGGCTCGATCAGGGTACCATCCCGCAGGGAGATGTGGGCAGGGAGCTTGAAACAGCATTCGGCCGGCACGCGGTAGTAGGTAGCGAGCGTTCCGTCGTAAGGAGGTGTCGCGGCAAAGCGCATTCCCCGACAGAGGTTGTAGCGGCCGTTGCGGCAATGATTGCAGGTGTTGCAAGCGATACCGGGCTCGAGAGCGACGCGGTCTCCGACGGCAAGGCCTTGAACGCTGCTTCCGCTCTCTACCACGATTCCCGTTGATTCGTGGCCAAGGATTATGGGGTTTTCGACAACGTATGGCCCAATTCGGCCGTGCTGCCAGTAGTGGACCTGTGAGGCGAAGACTTCTGTTAGTTTTTCATTGCATCGAGGAAATAGAATGGTGAGAGAGCAGGGGGAGCGGGGAATGGGAAAAGTTGAAGCTGTCTCACTCACATCTGAACCACAGAGACCTGTTGCCATGACTCGGACTATGACATCTCGGTCTGACTGGAGTATGGGTGCACTGCGTTCTTCGAAAGCGAATGTGCCTCCGGGGTGCAGTACAAAGGCCTCATTGGTAGTCTAGATAAATTTTGGAGTGAGCATGTGCAATGTAAACTTACGCAGCTGGGTCATAGCTGGGGTCAGGACATACCTGGGCAGCTTTTGTGGCTGTCATCTTTGCTTCTTCTTCTGGGTTTGATTGAGCAAAGCTTCTGGGATTCTACTGAGCTTTAAATATTATCCAGAATATTTTACCCACTTATATGTCCTATATATTGAGACATCTCCGGCGGATAGTCGACCAGCTCCAGATATCCAGGACCCGAGCCGGACTACGGGATGCCGATATGTCACAAGCGGAACCAATAGGAACTAGGAGGTTTCTCGGCTCAAATGTTAGCTATTCACCCAATTACATTCAAACATGTTCTCTTTTTACCATATACTCTGGTCATCTGACACATAGGTCAATATTTTACCTCGATTTAAAATCCCAATCATTCAGGAACCGTGTCTTCCGGGACAAGATTCAACACCTAAGCTGTCCCGGAACCGCTTGATATTCGCCACCGGAACCGAGATTAGGGTTCCACTATAGTCCCGGAACCGTTCACCTTCCCCACAGAAGCACTGCCAGGCTCGGGAATCATGATAAACAGTTGAACTAAGACTCCAAAGTTTGATTATCTGCAGGTCTAAGTGGTTGATAATAGGGTCACTTTTCCCGACCGAGCCAGGAACGGGAAGAGTTCCCAGAACCTATGGCCGTCAGTATTGTCCAATAGCAACCCCGGGCTACATGAGAGATATGGATTCGAGTAACTCACTTGAATGGCGACTCCGTGGTGTGTACCTTGAGATAAATTCCCCCATCAACCTGGGGGAAATTCCTCATCCCCACGGGAAGTGTCCGGTGTATAAATCATCCCATTTCTCCCCATATCTAGATCAAATCCACGAGTGGTTGTACCTGTCCTAGATCAATTCCTCATCGGCACTATTAGTATCACGAAATCTTCCGAAGGGGCGCCTGGTAGGACCCTGAGGGAGCGTTCCCGTGCTGTTACCACGAAAGTTGAGGAACAGCAGAGCTGGCTGGAGAGGAAACTCAAACCTAAGAAGATCTCGTCCATGTGTCCTTTCAAAGGCACACCCTTGCTCTATGCAACATGTGCTTTCGCTGAGGTTTGATGGTGGGGATAGAGTACAGTTGCTTGATCGCTGGATATATGCTTTCTTGTTGGGTGGACTATGGGTTTAACTTCCTGCTACCGGATCATATTTCATGGCAAGGGCCCTCCGTCATTCAGATTGCTCTCTCTTTTGTCTTCCTTGCCATGTCTTTCTTCCCACCAGAAACTCCTCGATGGTTGGCATTGAATGGCTTTGTGGACGAGAGCTTGCAAGTAATTGCAGATCTACACTCTGATGGTAATAAGGAAGCGGACCATGTTCAGCAGACCTTCATCGAAATTCCAGAAGCGGTTATCTATAAGAGCAATCTTGGAAAGTCCAGTTGGAAGGTGAGGCTCCCTCACTGCTTGTGTGAAGTTTTGATATCGTGGACCAACTAACCCTGGATTGCCACTTTATAGGAAATGTTCACCCGGTATCGTAAACGAACCATTGTTGGAATCACGGTGCAGATGTTCGCACATGTTAACGGAATCAACATCATCTCCTTCTACCTCCCGAGCACGCTCGCCTCCGCTGGCTATGATAATCGCAAATCCTTACTGTGCACTGCTGCGAATGCTCTTCCCTACACCGCTGCAACAGTTGTTACCTGGTGGTTATCGGAGTAGTGCAGCCGAAAGCCTTTGCTCATTCTTGGAGGTCAGTTCCCGTATGGAGTCGAGTTGACTAGCCACTAGAAGCTAACCATCCAAACAGGCCTCGGCATGGCAGTACTACTCGCCATTGTCTGCGTCTTCACTGAGGTTAACGTGAATATCCAGGTCAAAGCGAACGGCCAGTATGCCTTTGTCATGCTTTACAATATCCTCTACGGATTCACCTGGGGTATGATGCCATGGCTTCTACCTGCAGAGATCTTCCCACCCCGAGGCCGTAGTAAAAGCATGGCCCTAGCCACGACTAGCAATTGGATATTCAACTTCATCATTGGAATAGTGTCTCCTGACGCTTTCTCTGGCATTCACGGTTATTTCTACCTAGTGATTGCAGGGTTTTGTCTCAGTTCGGCTATCCTAGTTCACTTTTACTGTGTTGGGACAGCACATCATTCTCTGGATGAGATTGCTGTTGCATTCAGTGACAAGGCGTTTGCGAATGATGATGCTGAGGTCATGGTTGAACGAAGACTGAGCAGGACGAATACTCGGCGTGAGGGGATCTGATGTTTTTGATTGTTGATTGTATTATATGTCACTATTTCTTTAGGCTCGATTATATTCCATATCGGAGGAAATCACAGCACTAACTACTTTTATATGAATGTATTGCACATTGCTGCATACATGTTAATACCAGGACAATACAATTCCTTTTTGAACTTGTCTCGGGTTGGATCGTCTCCTACAGTGACAGCTGGATTAGCACGATGAAATATAGATAAGTGAATTAGGAAAAAAAATTCACAAAAAGAATAAGAAGAGGTCCTGCCCGGGATCGAACCGGGATTGCTGGTATCAGAAACCAGAGTGATGACCATTACACTACAGAACCGAATTGTTGTGTGGGCCAACATCAAAGACTACATAACCCAGGAGTCCCACTCGTCCAGGATGTAAAAAAAGCCCTAAATGATCGGAATGAGCACACCTCAATATCCGCAGATATAATAAGTAGAGCTCTCTTATGAAACGCTTGCTCAGTGGGTGGGATGGACCTCATTTGCCTTTTACTTTTCTCGATCCAGCTATATAATTGCCATTGGAATGTCTTTCTTGTTACGGAGAGTACACATATCGTTCGGTCTCTTTGGATGCTATATATATATGTGAACAATGAACCGCATAAAGCGGCATCCATTGAGAACGTTACATCAAACTACCTAGACTGCTTGCAGAGGGAAAATTGCGCCCACTACCGAGCTATCGCGACCAAAGCCAAAGATAGGTTAGTAGCTAATAAAATAAATTCTAGTATTAATATCCCGTAGTATATCTTCAAGGCCTAAGAAGTAAACTTGTCACCTACCCCTAGCAGCAAGCCTTTCGGACTAGAAACCTTGCACCGACCTTAGTCTCTGATTTTGCATGACATGCAACCAACACGCCCCCGAAGCCAGCGTTGTCTACTTGTCAGCAATGTAAAATAATATTATCACCTTTAGCGGGTGTCCCTGAATTTCACCAACGGGCTATATACCAAGTAATCAATACGAATTCCATGATGTAGACGCATACACCCGTAAGTTAACATAGCAATACCCCTCCCAAATGCAAACATCTACATCAACTATAGTGGGGTATCATATCTAAAGTTAAATATACCAAAGGCCATTTCAATATGGGTCAACAACCTAGATCATATAGTGTGAAGGTTCATCACTACAAATTCCGAAGATGCATCCCCCGGCAATCCCAGTGGTCCCGGACATGACCTCCGTCTTCATTTCTAGATTTTTTATATATTTCATTTTAATGCGGCCCAGCCCCGGGTAGCTCTCCGTGTAAGCAGCCTTAAAAAGGCTGGGGACCATCACGAAATGAATTGACGAATGAACGACGGGAATGGAAGCACTTTCCTTGAAAGATAATTTGTTAGAAAAATTGTGGAAGAGAATAGAGACCAGGACTCCAGATCATGGATGGAGTACAAAGTACCAAATCCGGTCTGAATCAGTCAGCATCTCGGAAAAAGCACCCCCGTGCCAAATCTGCTTTATGATCTAGGGTTAAGTTTATGTAGTCAATTTTCAAAAAATGACTCAACAATTCAGGTTCTGTAGTGTAATGGTCATCACTCTGGTTTCTGATACCAGCAATCCCGGTTCGATCCCGGGCAGGACCTCTTCTTTTTCTTTTTTTTTTGTTAGTGGGATTTGTGATATTTCATAATGGATATAAACCCCTTCGGAAGAACTATTCCACCGAATACCGAGACCCAATCAGCTCTAGCGTAGAAAAAATCCCCAGGGGCATAAATACGGCCGGGCCACCCGCGCCTTTCACTCTTTTTCTTTTTTCTTCTCTATATCAACTTCACGGGGCTCCACTTTGTGGCTTGCTGAGGCTTATCCGATGGCTTCGGCTTTCATGGGTTTTCTTCCGTTCCCGGCCCTGGAGAGTATAGAAAGGCGTTCCTCTTTATACAACACTTTATAGCTATGCTAGGGTTATCTTTCGGGATGCCCTATGGGCGCTAGCTGTGGGGAGGACGTCACATACCTTTTACTTTTTCTATCACTTTATGTGATTTAGTATAGATTTGAATATGATATTGTTTTATATCTATAATTATTACAATCTCTTAAAAGTCAAAATAACCTTGTAGACGGGACGACATGGTGAATGCTATTTCAGCTGATAATCGATCTGGTGGTGCACGCACATCAAAGTACATTATTTTATTAGTTCAGTTTGCTGTGGGTGGGTCAGCGTTTAAGAAAAAGTACGTCTACAAATTTGTGGTACACTGTCTCATTTGAAAGTAATCAAATTGAAGCCGGTAGACGGCATAAATAAACAATGGGAATCTCATGTACAAGCTCAGTATGTAATATGCTATGAAAAAAGAACACTGGACCAAAGATCCTATGCTAGTCAAGGATATCTTGAAAGAAGTAAAAAAGAGAAGGCTGATGCACAACGCTGCAAGGGACATTGACGAGTCTGGAATAGAAGCGTCAAGAGAAGCAGAAAACGCCAATGTCACCCATAAATCCATTCCCTGAATACGATAGCACACTAAACGCCGACAAAACCAGAATCACGACATAGTCCAATGGGCCTACAAAATTAAATGCAACAGAAGAAATAATCCAACGGCTAGTCAGAAAGTCAACGGGTATCTCAAGCCACAGACACGCGTGCATCAAAAGAGGAAAGTTCGGTTCGAGAAAAATCAGAGTACACCTCCTGGAAGATTGATTTGTCCTTGCTGGCCTCCGTTGAAGCCAGCGCTGTTAGGTGCTGATACACCAGCACCTGGAGTACCTGAAGGGTTGTCCACGTGGATCTTCCGCAACATGAACATTGGCTTCCGTCCTTCCTTTTCTAGCTGCTTGAACAAGAGAAGAGGCTTCTCCTGCAATTCCAGACAACGCTCTTGATCGCCATAAACAATATAAAGCGCGTAGTTCTTCCAGTCAGAGTTGATGTTGTATTTCTTAAGAGCAGCCGGTAGGACCTTGTAACAGGGGTCTTCCCAGGAGACTCGGAATGACTTGAAGATTTCCACGCTATTTGGGTTCTCGCTACCGCCTCCACCTCCACCTCCGCCAGCTCGTGAATCAGACCTATCAAGTCGTGAGTCAAGACGTGATGCAGTGGATGGTGTCTCAGCGCGGGATGCTGGAAGCTGACTCGGGGTCTGTCGGTCTCTAGAATGTATCGTTGGGGTCTGTTCGGCATAATCATAGGCTGTGTTGCGGTTCGCGCTGGAGATTGGTTGGGTATAGGATCGTGGATTGAGTGTCTGAGGGTGAGCGTGGTGGTGATGAGGTGATGTTGGTGAAGGAATTCCAGGGGATAGTTGTGACCCTCCGTTCATCGAGGCTGTCAAATGGGACGAGGCGGCCAAGGCAGCGGCTGACGGATTAAGGTTGTCGTGATGAGAGCGTCCATCATAGCCCGCAGGTGGAGGGTGGGTTGGCGAGTTGTTTTTGGATGTGGCACCGTTAGGATGAATGCGCTTGGAGAAAGCTCGCGCAATTTTCGACGACGAAGAAAGTTCTTGGGTGAGTGTGGGTTGGGGAGTTGACGTGAGAGTGGCCGTGCTGTCGTGCCAGTTTTCCGAAGATTGCCCATGCGAAGAGGGCGGAGGCAATGGGTGTGACCGATCCTTGACTAGTTTGATGACCGGTAGGATTTCTTCCCGCAATCGCCGGTAATCGTCCGTGATCCGGCGCAACTCTGTTTCAACCAACATGAGCTTTTCGTCTCGAACTTGGATCGATTTGATTAAACGCGTGAGATCCTCTTGTGTTGCGGTCTCATTCATACTCTGGTCCGCCGCTGCAAGCATGGGTTAGAACTGAGGTTAAAGCGGGACGTCCGAGAACGTACTAAGTGGAATATAATGGTCTCCATCGAGGGGAACACCTTGCTTGACTTTAATTTCATACACGGTTTTCAAAATCGTCAATCGATGTCCCACACTGTTGATGCCCATTTCTTTCAACTCTTCATGCTTCAGAGCGATCAGGGCTTCACCGACAATCCCATTCTCTACATCATATATTATGGTTAGTAAATGGTGCAGACTAAATATATCCAAAGAAGTTTGCATACCTCGAAATGTACCATGATATTGGAGCAATCCAAGCGATGTCAAGAAATCCTTGCATTCATCGATTCCCCATTCTATAATGAGTGTTCGCGGTGAGCGAGGACCATCGATCGGATGTCCAAATTTGGTCGGGGTGTGTTCTGATGAATGAATGGAGGAGTCCGTGGGAGAAGATTCTGAGTCGATATGAAGGTGTGGTGAGGTTATGACACTGCGCTCGTACTCATCATCCGCATCGGAGTCGGCGTGATAGGAGGTGTGGAGAGACATGACGGGGGATCTTCGGTGACAAGAGAGTATTCACTCAAAGTAGAGATGAATGGCACGAGGGGCTCACGGGCGCTGCCACTAGGGTGGAAATAGTAAGGCCAGCAAAGATAAACAAAATGAGTATCGGCAGTAATGCGCCGAATGCTCTAGTTTATAAAACGCGGGCAGAACGAGGGGAGGTCGAGACTTGAAGTTTCAAGGCGAACATGGGCAGATTCACAAGTTCTTCCAGAAGACAGTGGTTGTATTGCGTGTCTGGTGTTCTGGTCAAAATATGTTCTCGATGCTCCTTTCCGAGGAGGGGTGTTGTCGAGTGCGAGTAGGCAATCAACAAGCTGAGCAAAGCGGGGAAGGTTGGCGGTTCAGGGCCACGGCGGGATAGGGGCGTTGGAAGAAAGTGAGGCCACCGGCCAAAGCGAGCAATACGGCTCTATTCCCTGACAAAAGCAAACCGACGTCTAGGAGCACACTTAGAGCAAAGATCGAGATTAGGCGACTGTCTAATGAGAATGGGGGTTCACGTGACTGGGCCTGGACTCTTCATAACGGGGCAACATTGGAACCTTTGGAACAACGAGAAGTATAAGACTACATCTCTTTTTCTTTTTTTTCTCTAAATACATATAGGATATGTTCTTCATCAAGTTAGAGCATTTGGTCCAATCAGGATATACTCTCTACAAACTCAATATCTTGGAATTTGAGTTTGTTACTCACCCCGCCTTCATCAAATTGATGCCAAGCACTTACAACAAATCATTATGAGCTTAGCAGCTCCGTTCCCCCTTTATTCCAATCAGGCATCCCATTGATCTTCGATAATGCTAAGCTGAAATTTTGGGGGTCTGCTTAAGATACCAATCCTCGATGTGGTCTTCTATGCCATGATTCTTAAAGCCCTCGTTGGAAACATATTTAGGCGTGTGTGATCGGATAGACCAGTGTTAGTGTGGATTGGTACTTCAAATAATAGAGAGTAATTACGATCGATTACTCTATCGGCTGCAATTTCCATCATGCACATTGTAACATCTTGAGGTGCAGACTCGACCCCTTTGGCTCTGAGCCGGGCCTTGTAAACCGGGGGAAAAGGGTGAGGATGGCGAATGGTGCTTTTGATATACCTATGTGGTGCTAGAGATTGATCTCAAATTAATAAGAATGGAGACATACCATTGAGCAACGTAGTTAATTCGGATACCTTGGTCGTGGGAGTTCTGACGGACATTTACTGTTGGTGTATCGTCAGTTTGCCCCGTGCGAGCAAGTATTAGCCTTCTAGAATCCATACATGTTTGCCAAAGGTGAAACTCACTGGCGAGCCAGTCTATAAGACCCTACTGCTAGCGATAATAGAACAGCGGTCCCATTTCAGCGTCGGGTGGATGACGGAAACTGTGGACTGCAAGTTTGCATCTATACAGTTGACATTGACTATGTTGAGGTTCTGCTGGATAGAATGCTCATTGATATGTATCAGAATGGGTCAGAAATGAGGCATTACTCCTAGAGGCATGGATAGAATTGAGGTCACCATCCAAAAACCACAGGTCACCACCGGCTGATGCTAGCGTTGGCTATGACAATCTCACAACTTTGGTAAGAAGAGTTGGCAATCGCTGCCTCACAGAACTGTACTTGGTCCTCCCAGGAGGTGATATTGTATTTTAAAAACCCAATACTGCCCGACTTGGGGGAATGGTACAATCTACGGGGATGATGTACTCTTATTGAAGTGGTTGGGACTTGCATATTGATATTGATATTTAACCGCTCAATATTTACTAAATCCGCAGAATGAGAACTGTGATATATTCATTACTGACACACCATCGCCGATTTCACGTCCTTCATCCCCTGTCTTGGGTTAATGTCCGTGGGGTTTGCCCGGCATCCCCCGCGCTTCAATTGAAGGGCCTGATTCGGCTATCCGAAAAAGTAAACTGACGAGAGACAATCCATACCAGAACCATACTTTTTCACAGCAGCATCCGAACTGTGGGGTTTAAAGAGAAGGAGAGACATGGTGGGAAGTTAGGGCTAAGGTGCCTACTGGGTCATCAAGAGCTGTGGAAGAGCCAAAGCTCCGGGTACGGGAAAATGCAGTGTTTCAAAAAGACGGATATTCAGAACTTCGTGAATTGGTAGTCTATTCAAATGTAAGAGCGCCTGTAGACTTCATATGTAAACCCATGAAAATTGATGCAGCCAGGCCGAAACAATCTGTACTCCTTAGAAAGAACCCGCCATGCATGATCACATTTTGAAATGCTGCTTTCCTAGCGCCTAGTGTCCGTCATTATTTCTTGTCGCCGTTGGGAACACTCTCGCCTTCCAAGTCAGCCACTTCTCGTATAATGTCCTTCAATCCCCGAACGCCTTCGTCGACCACAGTCTCCGGAATGCGGATATCGATTTCTTCAATGTACTTCAGAGGGTCGTATTGGTGTGGGTGATCTTTGACTTTGTTGCCTTTCTTGACGCCGTTGGTCTCTTTCGTTCCGTTTGTAGATTCACCATTCGCAATCTTGGCCCCTAGTGCGGGGTGGGTTCGGCCCTCTGCCGAAGCAAGCACTGCCGCCATCACATCGTCGAAGGTCTCACAGCGGCCGGCGCGGAGGAGTTCTGTGGCGAGGGTGGTGACTTTGTCTGTCCAGCCCAAGCGGTGGAGGGAGCCGAGGAGGTTTTCCTGCAGATCTTCGAGTGCGCAGCTGGCGGACAGCTTGACGAGGAGGTCGGATTCGAGGGCGTCGGGGGTGGAGGAGGCTCCATTGGTGGAGGTGGAGGGAGGCATTGTGGTGAGTGAGTTTCGGGGTTCGTAGGACAACGCTTGGGCACGAGAGAAAGGGCACGCTATGAGCTTTTAGGACAAAAGCTCTAGTTCTGAATCGCGCACAAGTAATAGGGCAACGCTTTGCGCAAAACCGATGGTTGTCGGAGAAGAGGGGCCCGCCCTTTATTTCAATGAGGGATTGAAAGCGGATTAGAATTACATTGCATGTAGTGAACAATAGACATGCATAATGACCAGATAATTGAAGCTGAATAGAAAATAAGAAACAGGAGAGTAGATGAATGGGAAGACTCGCATCGACGGCTGCCAGATCGGACAATCGGCGTTGTGGGTCCGAGCGGCGAATCGCCTATTGTCTAATTCGTCTTCTATTGATGCCTCCTCGATTCGATTAATTTCCTCATAATTCATTATATATATATATATATATATATTGTTCTCCTATTCTTGCACAATGTGTACCTAATTGGCTGTGCTAGCAGGGCAACTACGACTATGTTTTAGTTGATATCCTATGCTGATATCCACAAACAGGTCCCAAGAATAATGTATGCACCTTCGGCCTACAACTTAGCATCCTATTATTTGGATTTGATCTCAAATGGACCGGGCACAGGATTTGACAGTGCCCAGGAAATGCCATCGCTCATAACCTCATCCCACCTCTTGCTGTCGGGCAGCTGCTTATACCTCCGGAATCCGTGGGGGACACCAGGGAAGACATGAACATTGGTAGGAATGCTGATGAAATACTTAGTTTTTGAACACTCCAAATTTTGAAGAATAGGGGAAACTCACCCGTTTGCAGCGAGATGTTGTCCATAGAACAGACCCTCATCTCTCAATGGGTCATTTCCCGCGATTCCAAACGTAGTAGGAGGCAAGTCCTTGACCTCTTCTGCGGTGGCATTTCCAGGGTTCATTCGACGATCTCCAGCAGCATCCTTAATGCCACTAAGTCCAAGAAGCTCGCTGAACAATTTCATTCGAGCCACCGGCAAGACAGGCGCCTCGGCGCATTGCACATAGCTGGACAAATCAGGACTCTTGAGTTGCTCCAGTCTCGGCGCATAGTGGTCCCATTGTACAACACAAGGAATCATGAGAACCTGTCCCGCAATCTTGGGGCAGGCTGCTAAGCGCTTATCATCGCCGCGCAGTTGAGCCAGCGTCAGCGACGCAGTCAACCATGCACCAGCGGAAATACCGCCCACGACAACCTGCTCGCTGATTCCGCCAATCTCGGCAATGTTCTCATGTAGCCAGACAAGCGCATCTTCGGCGTCATTCCAGGCAGTAGGATAGCGATATTCGGGGGTGTGTCGGTAGTTGATATTCACGACCACGACTGGGGCACCCTTCTGGACATGCGAGGTGACAATCCGCGAGCAAGTGCCGTCTTCAGAAGAAAGTGTCCCAAGAAGAAAACCTCCGCCGTGAAGATGGAGGTAAACAGGCAGGCGCTCGGAGATTGGGACGCCGACGGGGCGGTAGGTGCGTGCTTCGAGGGGCGTGCCGTCACGGGCTGTGATTGTGTAATCGTGCAGTTGAACTGCAGCGCCGAGACCACCGGCCATATCTTGGGCGGCAGTTGTCTCGCGGTCCTTGTTTACCAATGTCTTCATTTGTTCCAGCGAAAGGTCCTTGGGGACCTCAGGTAGCGTCGACTCGAGGGCGATCCATTCGGCGCTGGGCCTACCATATTCAGTGAAGTCGGCCATTATTGCAGCCAAGGTAAATTTATTGCTAAAAGGAAGAAGGGAGAGAAGAAGAATAGATAAAGAAGTAAACAAATTCATCTACCGGGATTTAATAACCCCGCTAAGTAACAACGCACAGTAACCCACTTACGGAGGGGCAGCCAATGCATGTACAAATGCCATATACAACATGGTCAGGTACATCCATTGAGAGGCATGTCGCCATTATCTTTACCCCCCACCTCGGCTCGGCTACCGGTAACGGCGTATTTGAGCATTCGGTAACCCCGCATGAAGATGGACTATTTAAGTATGCCGTGAATAAGAAAAGACGACGCAGGTATAAAGGTAGATAGTATGCGCATCTGTTTAGTTTTTGGATATAGTTGATCGGTAACATCACTCGAAAACTAACTCGTTAAATTGGAATCCGGCATTGCATCCGATCCACCATCACGTTCTTTAGACAAAAAAAGTCGCAATCGTAAGAGGCGCAGGCTGCCTAGGTAATGGAGTTGAAAACGGACGCGCGATTTCAATCCTTCTTGCCAATGATGACTGCGACGTAATCTGCATCTACCTCAACCTGGAGTGGAAGACCGCGGAGATCGTGAACTCGAAACCCGTCGTGGACGCGCGCTTGCGATTCGAGCAAGGACCACATCCGACAAGGACTGCCAAGCGGTGGTGAACTTTGCAGTTAAATGATTTGGACGACGGGATATTTTAATCAACAATGTCGGGATTGGAGGCGCGGCGGGTACTGCGGTGGATGTTGATATGACGCAGTGGGCCAAGAGTATGGAGATCAATGTTGCTAGTATGGTACAAATGGCCAAGAATGCCATCCCCGAGATATCAAAGGGAGCATTGTGAACATGGGAAGTGTTGCTGGGTTGAAGGGCGGTACACCTCATCTGCCATACCGGACTGCCAAGGGTGCCATAGTCAATATAACCCGTGCTATGGCGGCCCATAACTCCCCCGATGGGATTCGAGTGAATTGTGTCTGTTTAAGGGCATGTTCACCATTTCTTTATATAGAACCGAAGCTTATTATACTAGATGCTGTATACACCTATGATGTACGGAAAGGACATGAGTGAAGAGGCGCGTGAGGCCCGTCGGAAGCGAATCTTATTAAGAATTGAAGGAAATATATGGGACTATACTAGAGCCATAGTATCTATTCCTTACAGGACCTCATGCTCGGTGGATGGCTGGAGTTATTCTACCTGTTGGAATGATGAAGAGCGTAAGTGTCAATACCTAAAATTGAGATCAGATAGTGGTGTTCCTCAAATGTTGGGTCCTTCTCTTCTCTCCTATAGTTCTATAAATTACTTTCATTGGTTTCCTTTCGCATCTCTCCATCATAGGCTACCTTTACTTCTCTACCATCTGCCTATAAATCTTGAGCAGGGGAAGAACATGTATAAAGAAAGATAACTAAGAAGCCCACCAAAAAAACATATGACAAGGCCCCTGTAACTTGCGATAACCATGACGCATCTAAATCCTCAATCTTCGATAAACACAAAGATAAAATGCATCAAATGTTAGAAGACACATTCAAACAACGTCTGACACTAATGCTATCCGAGATCCTTGATCTTGCCCTCTCCCGAGAACCCTCGAGAAATCCTGAAACTTACCCAATTCGACCTGAGGCCGAACGACCCCCTTTGCAAGTTAAGGGTCTCTACCAGATCTCGGTACTGTCCAGCATATGTGAAGAGAATGCTTAGTCTTTTCCGAATACCGATCTTCATATCTAATTCATTGATGCGATCAAGTGTGCCAACACACAGAATCTTTCCTCCAGGACGTACTGTTCTGGAAGGATATAGTGTTAACACAAGATAGATCAAAAAAGTAAAACCAGCGATGATACTTACCAATATGTTGCGCATCCTGGTTAGTCTGGTTGCTGCCTGCAAATTCAAGCACGGTATCAATCTTCCTTCTGTTTGGTTTGGATACCAGTGAATTGTAACCAAAGCGGTGCAGACATGATTGGAATTATACCTAAAGGTTGCAATTACACGACTGTACTGCCTTCAGAGAAGGCAGGGAAAAGCCATTCCCCGCAAAATTCATTGCGAAGCTTCCCTACGTACTCGATTTCCTCTGCCACTTCTTGGTCTTTCCTTTCCATTCTAGTGCTCAGAGCTTGCCGCTTTTTGATCTCAGAGTAAAATTGAGCTCGCCCCTGAACATTCTGATCCACTGATCATCATATAAGCGATCTAATTTCCTCACAGCGTACGATCAGAGTGGAGGATTGAATTAACCAGTAAGCTATATTAGGCTAGTCCCATCAAAAAAGGCCTGGCATCATCACTGTGACTATTCATTCCGGTAAACTGGCTGCAACTAACTGCACCACAATGGAGCTTGCTACTTGACCACCTAATAAGTACTACCATTCTATGATAGATACTCCTAGGAATACTTTGCTAATCAGGCTTTGGAGGAATACCAGAGAGAAGAGACCGGAAAATTATCAATCGGGGAAAGGAAGAGCCTTGCAGAATGACATTTGCATAAGGGCTTAAATGTTGATTATGTCGGAGGTTGCGCTTTTTATCCAAGATCTATAAACATAATGTACCCGTGACTTTGACGTCGTATACCTCCTGAATGAAAGCCTAATTTAAGGGGTTTCCCTATAAAAGATTGCTAAATTAATATTGTAAGGTGGGTGCACCGATTCAATAATACGGTCAATACTAACTCCGCTAGTCTTAAATGTGATAGAAGTGCCTCAATTCACGAATGTGTCCGATGCGACAAATTTTTTACCTTTAAATATCAAAATTAGAGATAAGGGTTTGCTATAAAATATAGAGAATGGTTTTTGTCAAGTTAATACCGTCTCTCTCCGCCGCTTCAAGACTTTCTCTCCTTTCCTGACAAGTTTGGTCTCGTCAGCTTTTCAAAGCAGGAAGATACCTCAATAGGTTCTAAGCAGGAAGATACCTCAATAGGTTCTAAGTCCATCGCCAACCGCTATATAATTCAGTCACTGTTTTTGCAGCTTTGCTCTTATTTGATTTATATAATTAGAATAGGTGAAAAGACTGTGAAGAAAGACTACTAAATAAGTGAATTTTTGTGAAAACTTATAATTATAATAGCACCCATCGCTCAAAGTACTAGTAAATGGTCCCTTGGCTACCCGTACCCCGTACCCCGTACCCCCCGCCTCGGTCCACCGTGTTTAATTAAAGACATGTGCAGGTAACATCATTGCATTCGGTGTGGCTATGTTGTACACAAAGTCAATGACCTGGCATCCTCTAGGTCCACACTAAACCATCTTTGTACAAGCTTTGGACCCCGTTCGGTGATTGCAGTTCATTCGTTCAGATTATTGCAGGACCAGGAACAGGGTTTTACACTAGTCGAAATACCTGTACGAGAACCGAGCGAACTGTACTTTCGGGAGAGAAATCAGGATAACTCTTATGTGGCCAATAATGTGACATGAGTGATGTTCTAATAACCGGTATATCCCGTTAGCCTGAGATAGAGCATTGATTGGAACTGGTTCATATAAGACTAGTCTCGTGTATACATTCAGACTTTGTTGATCTGGTCGCGTTAAATGTCCTCCACGCCAGACCAACTCCAGGCTACTCCTCTAGTCGGTTCTACACCATAGTCAAAATGCGCCGTACTGCTGCTCTTGTTGTGCTCGCCGCCGGTGCCATCGCTCGAGCGCAATTATCCAATATCCCCCAATGCTCTGTATGATTTGTCCACTCAATAGCTCTGCTCAATGTCTCGTTTCTAACTAACCCGTGCTTGTTTCTTCTTTCTCTTCCAGCTTACCTGTTTCACTTCGACCCTTGGCGGGGACGGCTGCTCTGAGCTTACGGATTTCGGGTGCCATTGCCAAAAGCCTGGCCTCGCAGCTGAGATTGTGCCCTGCATCAATAAAGCCTGTGATATTACGGACCGACAAGGTACGAGAAGTCACTTTCTCTTTCGTATGACCCGGACTTACTAGGTCCTATAGCCGTATCCAGCGTCGTTGAATCCTTGTGTTCTGGTGTCGGTCATCCGGTCTCTATCCCCGCGGTGGATACATCGGTTCCCACAACGACTGCTGTAGGAGGTATCCCAACCACCGCGAGGAGCTCCAATTCTTCTACCACGGCCGGTGGTTTCAGCTCAAGCTACGAGACTCCCTCCACGATCAACGCAGCTTCGGCTCAGAGCACTTCCCAGTTCAACGGTGCCTCTGGTATTGCACCCGGAGCTGTTCCGATGGTTGGTAGTGCTATCCTGTTAGCCAGCATGATGTTCTTTGTTTGAAGAGTTGTGTGTAGAGACAACATAATGGTTTTTGGTCTGCTGTCTGCTTTACTTAATTTTTGCGCTGGTACCTCCTTCCATGCTTATTGCCTCTACCAAGCCATCTCAAACTACACTCATTTTAATACCTCTTCTATTTTATAATATAGTGTTCAAACATCGAATGGTGGGAGTTTGAATTCCAAGGCGCATCTCTTCACTAGATATATTCATAGTCTCAAGTGAGACTACCGTCCCCGGCGTTTGGGAGACTTTGTAGAGAATACCAAACAGGTAGGACTGTCACAGACATCAATACACCATCATACAAGCATCCCACTATGCCAGCCTCTTACAACCGAGTGTTGATTTCCGGTGGGTATGGGGGGGGGGGTAGATTGGATGTAACGTCGGTAATAGCGAACTAGAAAAAAGAAAAAAAAGAAAAAAAAAAGAAAAAGGGGGAAATAAGTCTCAATTGGCCCATCCCGCCACACCCTGCAAGCCCTAATCAATTAGACTTTCTGGCATATGCTAAAGACTCATGGGGTACGCTCATGTCTGGGGTTTTGATAACCTCGGTCGATGAACCTCTTGAAGAATTTGGTAGCACAACATGTGAAGATATGAACAATATTTTATTTTATTTTTTAGCACGCCAACTCTTTCTACGAGAAATTAATTATGCGGCAAATTGTGCTAGACAACACTTAACATAGCCAGCCCACCGACCAAGATTTACGCAAGAGAAAGATAGGAAGACAGGAGAAAGAGAAGCTGGAGAAGATTTTTGGATAGTACGGACCCTGAAAGGGATCCTCGTTGTTTTCTTCGGTAATTTTTAGTATATACAGCACCTTTAATTAAATTCTTTCCCGATCACGCCGGTGTACTACGCACCTTAGGAGTAGTGTCGTATTTACCTTTCGGCCCATTGAGAACAAAACATGCAAGCCCGTGTAAATATTACAGTATTAGAGAATTAAATCAAAATCCTGCGCACGTACCCAGCTCTGCTAGAAGGTCCCCCGCTGTGACGTCGATACCTCCAGCGTCTGAATCCTCCCTGCCAAAAGCTAAGAACAGCGTGTCATCAATGAACCCATGGTACTTTTGGCCATGACTTTTCCAACTAATGCTAGTCATGTAGAGCATTTCAGAGGTTTCTCCCAGTGATGCCGTGGAAGAATCTTCATCTGACTTCTCTGCTCTAATGCTGCGGCCAAAGATCCAGATTGGTTTTGAGGAAACCGCATAGATCTCAAATGGCATCGAACGCCGCATCAGCACCACATAGGGCTCATATACGGGGTGAAGACCTTGTAAGGTCTTTTGTTGGATGATGAAGAGCACAAAGGTATTGGTCGCATCAGGTTGGCAAAATTGGTCAGATCGTGCACATAGAGTGATAGCCAGCGAGTTAGTCGCTTGATGGATTTTTCCCGTCTCAGGCAAGACTCTCCTGAGACATTCTTGGTCAGAAGTGGAAGTTGTCAGCGCCAAGTTTGGTCCAACCGAGCCGTCTAGCTCGAGTTTCGAAAACACACGTGCCGGTGTAATTTCATGGTGGAGGAACATCTGTCCCGAATCATCCCAGAAGAGAAACCAATTCTTCTCAACAGCATTCCATGGCATTGGACGTTGAAGCTCACGATACTGCCTGTATTCATGCTCGTTTATGGTGTCTATACCCCAATCCACCAAGATTCGAAAGTCAGATATCCATTGTCCGAAGCATGTAAAGAACGAATTGGAGCCGTAAATGGTGTACGGAATCTCAGGCCCGTAGAACACCCTTGCATCATGAGGCCCAACGCTGAGACTAAAGTACGAAAGGTCGCCGACACACTTGCTGGAGTCACCAAAGGTCGCTGGGATGGGTAATTGCAGTGGTGGCTCCAGACAGCTCAAGACTCTCTTGTCGTTCGAAAATGCAGCATTGCAGACGAGTTCAGCAAACCAGACTGAGACACTTCGAGCAGGAGGCTTGTGAAGTTGTGCAGTGATGATCCAGGTGTCAAGCAGCTCAGGATGGGGGATTATACTGGGATTCAAGACGGATCTTCCTCCGAAGTCGATCCTAAAATACTTTCGATCGGGATTCGATACCGAGTATATTATGTGGTGTGTCCGAGACATGTCTTTGTCGAATTCAGGATATCTTCGGTCCTCGTCCGTAACTTGTCCATCCCGGCAGGGGGACAAAGTTTCGCTGCCAGGAACGCCTGAACAAGCTATCTCAGATTTTCCGGCATCAATGTGTGATTGCTCATATGGACCACCCGAGGAATAGTCCGTAAACAGAAATCTCGGCTCCAAGCCGAGATGGTTGGATTGGAATTTGGCGACGAGGATCACCGCGGACAATAGGCCTGCGATAAGTATCAGGTGTGTGGCTAATCTTTTGGCCATGTTCAGTTTGACGAGTGTAGACTGGATGTAACAGTAAGAGGTTATAAGTCTTATTTCAGAGAAAGCCTTGCCGGGATTGGTCGACACTGACTGAAAAAAGGACCGATTAAAAAGGGGGGGACTGACACGGGCAGTGACTGAATTGAGGGGTTATAGTTCGTTTGCCATAGCGATTAGTGCGATTATCTACAACTCTTAACAGTCTTTACCAGTATCACGAAACATGGCTTAGTGACCCGGCTATCTTTGCAAAACTATAGGAAAAACTGCTTCCAGCAGAGAATTTTCAATATTACAAATAGTACTGCCAAATCTAAGGTGAATCTCACGAATGCCATTACAAGAATTCCTATGGCCTACTGGTTATCCTGAGCTCCGGGCTCTGAGCTAGCAGTAACTTTCGTTTCCAGTTGCCAGACTCTTGTTCTACAGCAATTTATCATTCAGAAGAACACTTCGCATTAGATACTCAAAAACAAACCAGGCAGATCATGGACACATGCGGAGGGTTGTCAGGGTTTGTCAATCAGCGCCCTTTGGTAGATCCACTGAGAGAATTTCACCGCCGGCTCATCAACTAGTCTAGTCGTGACCTCTGCCAGCCAGATTGTCAAGGGCAGCAGAACCAGATTCGCGACGAGAAAGTTGACTTCAAGCCCAAGAGGACCAACGTTAGGCAAGGGGAGGCGATTAATCCACCAGGGACAATGCTCATAGTGTGAATCGCGTACGAAACCCACTGCAGCATAGAGCCTATCACCCAAAGTCCACAGAACCGGTCCATGAACCAGATAGAATGCAAACGAAATACGGCCCAAGTACTGGTTGAATGGGGCGGTAAAGAATGTCTTGAGCCACTGAAGGTGAGATGTGCATACGACGAGAAAGACAGCGGCCCAGAATAGGTAGAACCACTTGTAATCGAACACTGCCTGTGGCTTGAGGAAGGATAAGAGGTACCACCCTGGTGAGTCACGTAATTGTTGCAAATTGTCCGTATGTGAGGGGACCCCTCCAAGATAAAGGCTTGCATAGAAGAGAACAGTCATGATGGCTGGCTTGAAGGGCTCCAGTCTGAGAAAGAAGCGGGGCAAGTCATTTCGTATGGCGAGGAGGTCGAGATCTTTCAGAAGCATGCCGGCAATAAACATAGCATAGTGTGATCCATCCGCAACGTACAAATAATACACAACCAACGCGACTTCGCCTAGGAGCCGGGCATTGCGGCGAAATCTTGAAAAGGCCAGAATGGCGGTGTAGACAGCCAGAGAGCCTCGATGTTCGACGGGTATAGACCAAGCATGGAAATTGTATGTGAACCAGGGCTCGCCGCCTGTTCGGAGAGGGAAACTGAAATTCTTGAACTCGGCGTACCAATTCCATAGCTCCGTGCGGTAGCTTCCTTGAAGCTCTGGGACAGCGGTGATCTTAAACAAGTGCAAAAATGTAATATAGCATAATGTTGTGCAAATGACAGGGATATACAGACGAAACCATCGGCGAAATATGGCCGAGGAAAGGCATTTACCTAGTCCAACGTAATCGCCATCCTGGATGCTTACCAGTGGCCGCATCGAAAGAACGTACCCAGAGAGAACGAAAAAGACACTGACGGCAAAATGACCCCCGGAAAAAAATGTTCGAATACCAGGAAGGCATGCGAAATAGTACTTGTTGTCGTAACCGTAGGCTAGCTCGAAGGCATTTCCCACCCCTCCGCCATCGTGGGCCCAAATTTGATGATGTCCCCAGTAGACTAGTAGAGCTGCAAAACCTCGCAACCCATCTAGGTATGCGGTGGGCCTGCTAAGTACCCGTTGCTTTTCATTCGCGTTGTAGTCGCTATTTGTCCGCCCAGTAAGGAATGTGGGTAAGAAGGGAACTATGCAAGAGGAGAGTGAGATCCCATGCCGCGAGCGTGTCAAATGGACAAACTGTGGTTTCCACTGTCCATCTTCGAGGGCTTTCTCTTGGCTTGACTTCAACAACTGAGGTGAAGAGTTCTGGATTGAGGGGTGTGGGATAGGCATTGGGGGAGAGTCCTTTGAAAATTTGAAGAAAAGATCCATAGATACCCAAATTTCACCGCTTGAGAATTACAAAGCTCTCAGTACAACTCCGTAAGACGCGAATTCAGTGGTCGCATATAGTGAGTAGTCCCTGTTAGTCCTTGTTAGCGGGGGAGCCCCAGCGCCCAGTCGTGCCGAGGCCCATAAGGATCTGCTGCTAAATTGCGTTTTATATTGGTCAGAGCCGGATCCTCAGGACTTCCATTTTTCCCCACAAGTCGGGGTCTGAACGCAGAACGCAGACCTCGGGAGTATGACCCGATGTGACCAACGCCGTGCCGCCATGATCTCACCCCTGCAAGGTCACAAGTCGGGGGTTCGCATGTGAGTGCGTACCATCCCATACGAATAGCATCCACGGGAAGTCTAGATGGCGTTTTAAAACTAAATCCATAATTGACTGCTCCCACCAGGTCTCTACTATTGGCCCCGCCGCCCGAATGGCTGAACGTGTTTCACTGTTTCTAGGAATGATCCGATGAGTTAAGCTTCAACCCTTGACTTGTTCCGTGCCAGTGACAGGTACTATTGCGTTTGCAAATTTACCGACAATACAGCCCAGCAAACGAGGGACAAACCTGCGAAGGTGATAGGGAGCAATGTAACCCGAGGCAATGCATTCTAGACTTAATGACTACCACATGTTAATTACCATCACATGTACTGTATGTAATCTACTTGTCGGTGGAATAGGTACCTGCTGTCCTGTACTAACGATCTTTCGCCTTTCTCGACTTCGATGCTTGTCCCAGACAGGAGGTCACTGAATTGAATCACATCACAGGCCCAGTCATGCTGGAGAAGAATTCCGCGTTGCCCAGTCTCTTTCCGAAGAAGGCACGCAGATTCACACATGGGGGCCTAGTGGCTTTGTGTCTGTTCATCTACTTTTGTGTCACCAGAACATCGCACGATTTTAGCAAGAATCAATCATACTCTATTAAGCCGACGAGCAATATTGGCGAACTATTTCCCAGAAAAATCTGGCAGATCTGGAAAGTGAATCCATTGGAATTCGACGGGCGTGATATCGAGGTAGCGCGCAGCTGGATATCTAAAAACCCGGGCTATAGGTACGAGGTTCTGACCGACCAGAATGACCTCGACTATGTCGAAACGAACTTCGGACCCCTTGGGCTGAATCGACCCGATATCGTTAAAACGTACCGATCTTTAACGGCTCCGATCATCAAGGCCGACCTCCTTCGATATCTTGTTTTGTACATGGAGGGAGGTGTCTATGCTGATATAGACGTGGAGGCATTGAGACCAGTTGAGCGATTCATCCCAAGCAGCCACGATGAGAGCGAGATCGACATGGTTATTGGCGTCGAAATCGATGAGCCACACTTCCACGACCATCCTATACTGGGTCAAAAATCCCAATCCTTCTGTCAATGGACATTCATGTGCAAGCCTCGACAGCCCGTGATGATGCGACTAGTAGAGAATATCCTTCACTGGCTCAATCAGCTCTCCATCAAGCAAAGGAGGCCAATCTCAGAGCTTCAGTTGGACTTCGATGATGTGATCACAGGCACCGGGCCTTCTGCCTTTACCGGCGCAATACTATCTGAAATGAGCCGTATAACGGGCAAGGATGTCACATGGAGTATGTTCCATGACATACCAGAGTCCAAAGTTGTCGGGGGGTTTCTGGTTCTCACAGTTGAAGCGTTCGCCGCTGGGCAAGGTCATTCTGACTCAGGCTCCCATAATTCGCGCACGGCGTTGGTCAAGCACCATTACCATGCATCTGCGTGGCCAAACCGTCACCCACGGTTCTATCACCCGATCTTTGGAGAGGTCGAGAGGTGCAATTGGAATGTGGACTGTGTGAGGAAGTGGGACGAAGAAACAAGTGCTTTTGCTGCTCTGTCTCAGGAAGAGCAGGAACGGCAGATTGCCACATTCCAGGCAATAGGGGAAGCACTAAAAAATATGAAACCACCCCCTTAGCTAGGGAATGTTTTAAATTTTTCTTTCTTTCTGCCAATGTGATTATGTGTTCTAGATATAAGCGGTATGTCCTCGTGAACCCTCACTAGAGCCCGTTGTAATATGAAGCTGGTGCTCTACCCACGGGTATGGGTGAGGTCAACAACTAGCATAGCACTAAATTTGATGCTACGACGGTACTACAGCACTTGTCATGGCCTAATAGAATCCTTTAAGAAATTGGCGCTTTTTAGGGCTATCAAAAAGTAATTCACGAATAAACAGAATTGTGGGGTGTTGTGCTCCTTTAAGTAGGGACTAAACGTGGATGGAGTGCTTATTAGACGCCTCTGATCAAACTCTGTGAGTGCTCAGAGAGGCTGACGCTGAGCCTGCCCTCATTAACAAGGTGACCTCTGGGCATCCGAAATAGAGAAGCCCCATGCGGCAGAGGAAATCAAGGACTACATATAGTGACCGAGGTACTTTCAGCTCTTCCAAAGTTCGGCTTTCTTACCGGTAGGAATTTATTGACCTTCTATGTTCTGACTGTATCAATTCTGTGATCATACTAGCATCCGGCTTCATAATCAATGGTCTATGATATCCTCTAGGTGATGGCTGTCTAAGTTCGGACAGACCTCTCCCCCCGCAAAGTATAAAAGTGCTAATCGGTTCCGGTTCATGGGGAATGGGTTTACCGAGTTTGAGATGAAAGAGGGAAATGACATGTCTTTCTATGTCGAGGTCGCTGATCAGACGCCGTGTTGATAGACCAGTTTATACCATGTCTACTATTTCAATCCCTTTGGGTATTCCTTTTGGCTCCAAATCGATATCTAAAAAGAAATTCCAAACGATAGCTGAAAGGAACACATTAAAAAGGGATATTGGAATGTTATCCTACATATATCATCCCCTATATCAACCTGAGTCGGATAAAATATTATCAGTTCGTCGTCAAGGACAGAGGCCGCATAAGCACCCGAGTACACTTGTTAGCCACTTGAATAGGGATACTCAAGGGAGTTTGGCTGGGACTGTCAGGATTTACTTCATTAATAATGCTCTAGAACGGGTTGAATGAAGCCTCAGTCGTCTTTACACGGCTTGGTGGGTTATGGCTACACAACGGTCTTTATAGTCTGTCAAGGTTACTTGGAATGGCCTAGTAATTATTACCAGGGATATGGCATTGGCATCAATCATATTCTGTAGAACCCAAAGTATCTCCTAAAGACACATAAAAAACTCATTTAAGTACCAAATCCCGATACTCTCTCATGGCTACCTCCTCCGCACGCTTACGATATCCAGGCGCCGGACCCTGATATCGCGCAATGATTCTCTTCTGCTTGTGGGCCAGATTCTTATTGACACCAGTCATCCAAGAATCGACCTCATTAGCAAGTGATCCCACCGCACAAGCATGAACATGCTCCGTCCAATCCAAGACACTTTGCCGCGTAGCCCCAGCAAAAGTAATCCCCCGGTGTCGACAGAACTCAATAAACCGCACCACCCAGCTCGCAGCATACTCCACGCTTCGAGGAATATTCCCAAACATCTGATGCGGTCCCATAACCATCATCATATTGGGGAAGCTTTCAACAAACAGACCCAAAAACGTGCGTGGACCTTCACTCCACCTATCCTTCAGCTTAACCCCATCCACGCCCTGGAAATCAATAGCTGTGAAAGACCCAGTCACTGCATCGAACCCAGTGGCATAAACAATCATATCAAACTCAAATGATTCATCCTTCGTCTTAATCCCAGACTCGGTCACACATTCAATGGGATTAGAGTTGAGATCCACCAAGCGCACATTCGGCTGGTTATACGCCTCGAAATAGCGCGTTTCCATGGGCACACGTTTCGTCCCGAAACCATGACATTTCGGAATGAGAATTTCCGCCGTGACAGGGTCATGCACGCGCTCGCGAGCCTTGTTCGCGATAAACTCGCTAAACAATGTATTCGCCGCCCTGTTCGTGTTTATGTCACCGAAGTTGCTCATCCACTTTGCGAACCCGCGTTGCGCGTACAGTTCCTCCCAGAATTCTTCACGGTCTTCCGGGCTTAGGTCGAAGGTGCTTCGCTTGTCTGGTGTGTGCATGAAGCAGTGCGAGGTCTCCGCGCATTTGCGGAATATCTCTGGGTAGCGGGTGCGGATTTCGTCCATCTCTTCTGGGGTGATGGGTGCGTTCCGGAGAGGAAGGGTCCAGTTCGGGGTCCGTTGGAAGACGGTCAGATGGTCTACTATCTTGGAGACTTCTTGGATTACTTGGATGGCGGTTGCCCCAGTACCGATAACTGCGACGCGCTTGTTTGTAAAGTCCACTTGCTCTGCAGGCCAGCGGGCAGTGTGGAAGGCTTCGCCTTTGTAATCCAGAACTCCAGGGATATTGGGCAGGGTGTAATTGTTTAGAATGCCAATGCAGGTGACCACGAATCGCGAGGTGTACTGCTGTCCCTTTTCATCTGTTACAAGCCATGACTTGGTGTCATCTTGGAAATGTGCTGCAGTGACGCGCGTGTCGAATTGCATGTCTCGATGGAGATCGAATTTGTCGCACACGAACTCGCAGTACTTTAGTGTCTCGGGCTGCGAGGCGAAATGTTCTGACCAGCTCCACTCATCAAGGACTTCTTGGGAAAATGAGAAATTGTATGAATAGCTTTCAGAGTCGAATCGTGCGCCTGGGTAGCGATTCCAGTACCACGTTCCACCTACACCTCCGCCAGCCTCCAAGACTTTCGTTCGTAAGCCTAGCTGTCGCATCTGATATAGCGAGTAAATGCCGGAAAGCCCTGCGCCAATGATGAGAACATCGTAGTCGAGGTCTTTGTTCTTCTGGAAGAAGTTTGGTTCTTCGATGCTGCCCATGATTCAAAGACGAGTTGCGACTTTTGTTATCGAAGTTGTGGATATGGACGTAATATCTACTTGGGATATTCCGGCCTAGCCATCAATATATGGTCACTCTTATGTTGCGGGTATAGATCACCTTTCTATCCGGCGTCGGGCCGACAATGCCGGAGGATGATTGACGGTGAAGAGACCCCCATACGGCCGGTATGCGCTTGTATGAAGCCAAGATTTGCGAGCTACATGTATACCTATATTCAGGATGCACTTTTACGCCCTTTTCACCACTTTGGGGTTCATATTTCCGTCTTCCTGGTTATAACACAGATATGGGACAAATATAAGAAGACTTCTCAAAGTAATATCTAAGAAGACTCCCAAAAAGACGGTGCAAGACCACATAAGCCACTTTCTCGTACGTTATACATACATGTATAGAACCCTTGGAATTGTTTATCCGAAAGGTTAACATGCATTTGTGCATATGCATGCAATGTATGCATAAATCTGAAAAACCCAGTCACTCACCTGACATTGAATCTGCCTGTGTAAGCCCTACAACGTAGATACCTAACACTTACACCCACGTAACTCCTTCCAAGGTTCATGTGTTGCTACTTCTAGTACTATATAAGCCTCTGTATCCTTCTTCTTCCAATTTCAACTCAGAAAATGATCCTTAACCTCACATCCGAGTCATGAGCAATAATCTCAGACGCATTCTCCCTACAGTCCTCCTGCAACTTCCCATCTCAATCATAAGGAGATTGGGCACAAAGAGTGGGTCAGATATGCTCCGATCCAGCGCTAAAGCTCGGATGCTCCACTGTGACAGAACGCCATCTCGCTTTCGGAGTGACATGCGTGCGGACAGACGGCAATCCGGACCGGACAGGTTTTGACGGCCGAAGAATACATCGGTAGCCGATGCACAACCCGAGATGCCAAATCAGATTCGAGTTTCGTCAGGCCATGGAAACCTAATGAAACTTCACCACACGCCTAGATGCAGAGTACATCTTGGCGTAAGCCACATTAGCCATGAAGAACTATTGTGACAAATCCCACCACCACAAAGTGTACCTAGGCCATTCTGTTTACCTCAGACTCGACTGCGTATGTAGCATCTAGACCAATCAATGTCTGCCGAGAAAGATAGCACCACGCTTCGTGGGGATATTCAAATTCTTGGACTTAAAGCCTTTAGCGTATTTCATCACCGAGCTGGCCACCATAAAACACATAGTTAAATACGATGAATTCTTGATATCTTAACAACTATAGTCTATAGGGACTTTACCAAGGCACTTGAAATTCTATTTTTAAGATAAGAAGCAAATTTAGTATTTAGTTGGACCACAAGAACCAGTTCTAAAAATACTCAATATTCAGTGGACGGCTATAAGTGCCCAAAGCAGGTATACTCTATCCAATCACTCGTGGTGCCAAGACATTTCCGCCAAGGTCAGTCACCTGGGCAAATTTACCCCAAACGCCTCCCTGCTCTCGTCCGCTCCGTGTTCTAAGATGGATCTATCTCTGTACTGCCAAAGCAACCTTCTTTATACACAGGAGTCATTGTCAAAATATCAACCTGGAGGATACCACCCAGTCAACCTCGGAGATACATTTGAAAATGATCGTTACAAGATATATCACAAGTTAGGATGGGGTGGCTTTTCCACAGTATGGCTAGCGAAAGACAGAGAGTCAGCTTATTCTGCGCCAACTTTGCTCATTTGAAGCTAATCTCACGCCAGCCAAAATCAATGGGTCTCCTTGAAAATCATGACCGCAAATTCGTCGATATCGCGAGAGCTGCAAAATTTGAGATTTCTAGAGAGGCAATCTCAGAGGGGACTTTCTTCGAACTATATTGTTCAGCTTCTTGATGCCTTCTCTCATAAAGGCCCTAACGGGGTCCACCAATGTCTTGTATTTGAATTACTTGGTCCTTCAGTTGATAAGGTCCTCTCGGACTACCATGAGGCCCACGACAAACTCCACCCGGAAACCGTGCTCCGAATTTCTACGCAGCTTTTGAAAGCTATCAAATTCATTCATAGTGCCGGCATGTGCCATGGAGGTGAGGGTGCCTCCCCGCTCTACAGGTATTTTCTGTGGTTGGTGCCATTTTACTCACTTCTGATTAGATATTAGTGGTCGGAATATTGCATTTAGTTGCACTCATTTGTCTAAACAGACTGAGGAGCAGCTTTTTGATATTCTTGGAATTCCGGAAATTGAGCCGCTGAACCGGATTGATGGCACGCCTCTAGGCAATGAATTACCGGCCCAACTGATCAAGGTAGCAGAATGGACTGAGTGGATAGACGAGGACGATGAAGATATTCGGCTCCTCGATTTTGGAGAGAGTTTCTATCAAGGACAGGAACCGCAGAAGCTAGCCCAGCCGGGTTCATTGAAGGTACCAGAGACGATTTTCACCGACTGCTTTGATTATCGCGTCGACTTATGGCGCATGGGTTGCATGGTACGTTAATATATCAGTTTTTTGAAGGAAATAAATATACTGACGGCAATGTAAACTCTAGATCTATTCCTTCTTATTCACGACCTGGCCATTCTGGTATCTTGGCGAGGACGAAGTTTTAATTTTCCAAATGATTGGCTTTGTGGAGAGGTTGCCAGCTGAATGGGAATCTAAGTGGGAATCAATGCTGATGGGGTCTAGCCATAATCTGGAGCTAGAAGGTAATTAAACCAATCCACTAATCCACGTATAGAACTGTTGCTAATTTCCTCGAAGATCACGGAACATCGAAGCTTGAACAGAAGTTTGCTGGTTTGGTATCCGATCCAACACTCAAACCTCTACTTCGTGTGATCCAAGGATTGATGCGATTTTTACCGTCCAGTCGCCTTACTGCAGAACAGGCACTTGATTTGCTGGGTAACGCCCAGGATTAATGGTTAAATTAAGCAACTAGATCGTGCGTCTACGAAGTAGGGCCGCGCCATCTAATACAACAAACATATCCAACTGATACCCCAAAATGCCAATACCTAACGCTAAAATATTTCTCTATACCATTTCAATAACGGGTATTCCTTTCTTCATATTCTCCATCCAGTCACGAATATTCTCTAAGAAACTCCGGGTAATACGGGGCTTGATTCCCTTACCAACGAAGAATTCCTAAAGTAGAGGTATTGTGTTTTATTGATATTGGATTACGGTTAGGCTTAGCGTCGAGTAGGATAGATAAGGAGGGACTATAGTTTGACTATATAGCATAAGGGCTTCGGAAGTATCCAGGGTTAGGTAGGGAATATAATGGCGAAGGCTATGAGGGAAAAGGAAGAAGGCAAGTGGGCGTGGATCAAGCCAGATCTCAACCCTTCTAGATCCCTCCTAGAACATTCCACGGGCCTATACTCCGTACGGTAATGTACAATGACTTATTAGGCACGAAAGCCGGATATATTCTATGCCACAATATGGCTAAATATATGTTTTTTTTGTTTCGGATTAGCGTGGTTTAGGGTACGGGCCGAGAAAACAAAGTGTGAGTGTTTTCGAATTCTACTATACACGATGATAAGGCACTTTAAAAGTCCTTGCCAACTATTTACATTGATGAGTATGGGAAGCGGTCTAATCCTTCATCCGGACTTTATCTTGGGTATTGTCTGGGTAATTCTGGTCTACTTGTGGTGTTTGGTTGTGCTGGGGATGGATGATATTTGAATAGGCAATTTCATCGGTCCGCTTATCTTTGAGGAGCATGGTGCACTTGGCTATATGCCATCCTTCGTTGCTGGTGTAATCCGTCGGTTGGTCTGCGTTTAGGAAAATCGCAAGCAAGATACTGACAGCCTGGGGCGGCGGAGGGATATGAAAATGCGCACCAGGACAGTTTGACTAATAAGACAGTGGGCGCGAGAGCGAATTTGTCAAGTTGTCCCTTACTATCATTCTGATGGTATTTTATAAACTGGCTTCGGGCTTCCCGTGGCGTCGCACTGTTCAAAATCAGCTTTGTCCCATTTCACAGCACATTTGCACTTACAGTATGTACTTTATTTAGACTTATCCATAAATGTGCAGCCAAATCGATCCCTGATTGAACCGGGAGTTGTTGCTGTCTTCCTATAAATTATTCGTCAGAGACTATCCAAGGCATCGGTTTTTAAAGTATATAAACTTGGAAGCCCTAACTAGGAGATAAAAAGACCCAATAAACCAAAGATGGCAACGCTACCTAGGAGTGGCCGTACCTCCTCCTACGGTCAGAAGATGAATGATATTTAGACATAATATGGAGCAAAGAGAACGCAAATAGACTAGCTCCACGCAAGAAAAAAAAACCACAAAAATGACTCCCGTCGAAGCAGGGCGTTACAAACAAAAATTCTCACAGAGATGCTTCGCGGAAGGAGGAGGATAAAGAAAACAGCCCGCAAGGGTCAAACGCCAGTTGTACATTCCAATCCATTCCGCCAAAACGTATGATTCGCTGAAATGAGAAGAAACGCCATTAAATGCCGGGGAGAGTTCGTGGAATAGTCATTATAGATCACCGTCTGTGTCGGTCGCCACCATGCGCTGTTTCTGCTTATCTTTGCTCTTCATCCTTAGTGCTTCAATTGTATTCTGCACTTCGTGCTTGGCCTCTGTTTCGAGGTTGGTGCGTTCATCCGGCTCAAGCGTTTCCTTATTGCCGACTCGCTCGTATAGCATGCGAGAGATGGACCGGTTAATATTTGTATATTGCTCTTTCGAGATGATTTTTTTCTTATAGTGAGGTTTTAACCCAGTGCCCACCATCTTCTGTATATCGGCTTTGAGGGCTAGGGATGGACCGGCTCGAGTGGGGGATGAGTCGGGTGAGCGGGAGGCCCCGAAACACAGTGCTCGTTGGGGAATGCGGGAGCGAGGACGGCCTGGCTGGCGTTGGGGTTTGTCTTCTTTAGCACCATTTGACGATGGACTACCCGATGACACTTCGGGGGAGAAAGGAGGAGGTGAGGCTTGGGCGGGAGAGGATAGTTGAAGAGGAGAGATGGGGCGGTTTCGCGGGAAAGGTGGCGGTGTGGCCGCCGAGAGGAGAGGGGAAGAGTAACGAGATGAGGCCGGAGAGATGGAGGGAGAAGAGGGACCAGGAGATTGGTGGTCGGTAAGAGCGATAGATGTCGAAGCCGAAGGTCCATATGAACGGCTCGGTGCATCTTCAACTTCCTTCAATAGTGATGACAGGAAGCTTGGTCCAGTGGGATTATCACCACTCGATCGCACATTGAAGCTCGCAGTTCTTGATGATTCACCATTTTGAGTTTGCTGTGCGCGAGCTGCGAGCTCCTGCGGCCTCCGCGTCCGAGGACGTTTCAGCTTGCGCTCTGGTTCTGTGGGCTCGGGGGACGGCGACATGGTCGGCTCTTTGCGCTTCCTGGCTGCGCTCGGGTTGTTTTCGATCTCTCGTGCCCTCTCGAAGGCGTTCCAAGCCCGCATCTCCTCCAGGGACTCGGGCTCCGGTGTTGGAACTCTAGGCGCCCGAGGTCGCGATGGTCGGGCATGGTCAAGATCGAACAGGGATGCTGTGTCGCGAAACCGACTGCCACCACCTTGTCGCTCAGCGACTTCAAAGCGGCGTTGCCAAGCTTGAAATTCACGCTGGTTGGCTTCCTCGCGGCGCCGTTGTTGCATCGCACGTTCGACAGATCGATCGTCATCGAAAGGGAAATCAAGATCGAGATTCAGATGATCCCAGACCGACTGCCAGACTCGTGCCCAATGTAGAGAATTAGTCTGGGTTCGATTCTGCAGTCGTCTCTGCTGAGCCCTAGTTCGTCGACTCCGCTGCTCGATCGTCCGAGACGGGCGTGCTGATACCTCGGGAGCCGGTCCCAAAGCACGTAGTTCCTCGCATTGTTGGCAGTACCATGACCCCGAGGGGATCTCGTCCAAACCTAGACAATATAGATGAGAAGGCCCATCACACCCATCGCATAAAAGGAGCACATCCTCGTTGTCGGCTTGTCCGCAAATTGTACATGGTTGAAAATCGGTCAAGTCATCCTCCACATATTCTATAATCATGGAAGGATCAACTTCGGCCACTTGGGTTCGGTCCTGGACAGCGTAGGATGAAGTAACAGTTCCTATCCGGAACCAATATATTCAGTACTTATAATCAAGAAGGGACCATGTCATAAGTCGAAGGCAGGGGAAGGGGCAGGGCGTCATACCTCCGACACTATCACTCAACTCCACCATATTGAAACTGCGCCGACATATCGGACAACTGTTCGCCCGTTCAACCCATGGTTTTAGACAATTATTATGTAGGACATGGCCACAGGGAAGTAGCTGAGCGATCTGAGAGTCGAGCCCATTGAAGTCGCCATCCTTCAAATCAAGGCTCACAGGCTCAAGAGGATCACCCGCTCCTTCACCAAGGTCTCCTAAACAAACAATACAGGTATCGGACATGAGCGACAGAGTTATATGGGAAGGCGAAGTCCATAAAGAGCGCTCGAGAAGTGTAGGAGCGAGAAAGGTGTGGAGCGCCTTTTGAAGGTGGGCCGGATTACCGGACTAACGCAAAGCAGGAACGTGACGGAGGCGAATGATGCGTGCCCTGGATTGGTTTGAACTATTTCGATATTGGTATTGCCATGGCTATATTTTGAAGATATTTGAGATATATATATATATGTTCTTTTTACTGATCACTACTATTTCTTGAGTGTCTAATGTGGTGGTCATGGATATCCTGCAACTATCCAACAAGGTCCCTGTACAACACAAACTACACAAAGTCCCTAGTGAAAGGCAAGGTGGCCGATCTACAAATTAAAAATGACTACATTAGGCGCCCATGATTTGGCTGAAACCCGAATCACACCTGGGCAGCCTTAGACGGTTTTTACCTTAGTCATCGTGTCAGATCCCTGGGCAAATCGCTAACAGGCGACCAGCACCGCATCAGTTGGGTATGTACCATGTGGGTCGCCAGACGCCTGGTGTCAATGTCCAGGTGCACATAGAAAGTAGAAAGTACAAATGAAGATATAGTCCGAAGTGCAGTCGGTCCAAGCACTCAGACAATACGTCTAAGACCAGATGACCTCCAAACCAAGATCCACTCACACCATCAAGTCTACGTGACTGTCCAGCGCCCGAGAAACCACAAGAGGCAGCAGATCAGCAGTCCATCCATCTGGATGATGCACACAGTCGCCGAATGTCGAAGTAATCAGGTGGAGGATCTTGGATTGACCGGTGAATTGTCTATCATGTAGGCAGCGACCGAGGCGAACTTTGGAAACCAGTCACATCGATATACGGTATACTCGGGGCGAAGTGGGTTGCAACAAGAATTCGTAATCCCGAATTTTTTTCATTCATTTTTGGTATTCAGACGTAACCGTAAAGAGAAATGAAACCACACAATCCTCCCATTTAGACCTCAGCGATCTCACGCAGACGACGGATGGTGGAACGGGTGGCAGCGGCAGCGGGGGTGCTAGAGAAAAATAGAACTGTCAGTAATCCTGCCTCGATTTGTGCGTTGTGGATCGCGACTGTGTGCGCCCAACTCAGGTCGATCCCCAGGTCGGATCACAGTGTCGTTCCTTGCGATAGTGGGCGACTTACGAGACGGTGTAAGCACCACCGGCAACAGTCTTGTCGCAGCCCTTGCACTCCCAGATACCGACAGCCTTGCGCTTGACGGTGTTCTTTCCGCAGAAAGTGCAGACGTAGCGGGCGTGCTGGGTGACTTCCATCTTCTTCACCTGCTTACGCAGGGAGGCACCGTATCTGTTGGAAAATCGTTAGAATCCGTGTCGTCGTGTAGGAGCATTCGCTATGGGTCGTGTGTCTCGAGGAAATCACAGTCGTGTGGGCGCGAATTGGGCGAGTTGTCATACCTGGTACCATATTTACCGGTGATGCCGACCTCTGTGGAAAATAGTTAGCATTGAGCAATTCGGTTTGCAGTGTGTTAAATTTTATCAAGAGGTACATACTCTTGGTGCGCTTCGTCATCTTGGCTGGTTTAGAGGATGAAGATGGGTATTCAACAGGAGACCAAAAAGGACGCTTTGAATGAGGGCGGGTTGTGCTGTGGATTCTCGCTTAGGGCTCTTGGCTTCGTGCGATCACCTGACCATTTTGAGTTAGTGGGCTTATGTCAGAATGTTGATGGCCTCAGGTTTCCAATGCTTACTTTGTGATTCGAAGGTCCACCAGGTCCACCACATTGTGACGATGACGGTGTTGGTGGAGATGCTTTTAGTTGAATTTCCAGGATCTTGAGGATTTTTTTTTCCTTTGAATATTTTTATTTGATGCCTTCTATTTCAGATGTCTGATTCCATGTCCAATTTCATCTCTACATAATACAAAATGAACGACCTCGTGCAAGATGTTATATTTTAATCTATTTTCATCCAGCTCCATTGTGTTCGAGACCAGTCGACCAGTCCCCTTTTCCTTTTTCTTGGGCTAATTATTGGCCTATCCGGTCACGTGATCATCCTCGGCCAAAACATTTGCACATTTGCAGTTCTCAAATCGAAGGTAGAATCTCAATTGTGTAACAGGTGTTGTGTCCAGTCCTACGTAAAGCTTCAAGGTCTCTTTCGTGGCTCTTCCTCTTTCCACCCCACACGGCATCTTGAAAGTGTGCCGAGGAGCTTCCGATTTGCCGAAAACTCCCTCATTCTACAGAGCTATATCATTTACTCCAAACCAATCGACTCAACCATCATGACTTCCAACCGACAATATGACCTAGTCTTACTGGGCCCAACGGGCTACACTGGCCGATTTTGCGCAGAGCACATTGTGCAGAGCCTTCCCACCAATTTGAAATGGGCTGTCGCCGGTCGATCCGCGCAGAAAATAGAGTCTATCACCCAGGAACTGAAGGCTCTTAACCCAGATCGTGTGGAACCAGGTACATAACATTACGGCCCATCTGTCTACGACTTTTGGTATCTCAATACTCACGCTGATGTGACCATAGATGTCCTCGTGGTTCAACTGAACTCCATCGAGCTCAACGAGCTTGCCCAGAAAACACGGCTGGTTATCAATTGTGTGGGTCCATACCACTTGTACTCGACCCCAGTCGTGGAGGCATGCGCTGGCAATGGAACTCACTATGTGGATGCGTAAGTTATTGTTTTGTATTTGTCCAAGCCATTCGGACACTTGCTGATCATTACAGTACTGGGGAAACACCCTGGGTCAAGTTGATCATTGACAAGTACCACGAGACTGCCAAGGCTAGTGGCGCTATTGTTCGTTCCGCAACCAATTCCTGGCAGGTATCTTTATGCTAACTGTAGACAGATGATCCCTTGTAATGGTGTTGAGAGTGCCCCTGCTGATCTGCTGGCATGGTCTCTGGTTAAGCGAGTTCGAGAGGACCTCTCGTCTTCAACCCGCCAGATCAACAGCACCATCAAGGAAATGAAGTATGTACTCTCATGTCCACAAAAAACCATATCTCTAACCCATGCACAACAGATCCTCCGGTCCTAGCGGCGGTACCATGAACACTATTCTAACCATCTTCGACGGTTTTTCAATGTCCGAGCTATCCAAGACAATGACCCCCTTCTCGCTGGCAGCATCCCCGCCACCAAAGAACATCCCAAGTGAATCAATCCTGGAAAAAGTCTTTGGCATACGCTCAATTCGCGACCTGGGTACCGTGACGACCTCCCCGTCCGGTGTCTGCGACATGAGTATCGTGCACCGCAGCAGCAGCCTGATGCCAGAGCTGTACGGGCAGAATTTCTTCTTCCGTCAGTTCCTGTCGGTCCGTAACACCCTGATTGGCGTCGCCATCCACGTTGGTTTCTTGGTTGTAGTGTCGCTGCTTGCGCTGCCGCCAGTGCGCTGGCTAGTACAGAAGTTCGTCTTTGCCCCTGGAACTGGCCCACGCAGAGAGGACTCAGAAAATGACCTTATCGAGTACCATGCCATCGCTACTGCGGATAGTGCTTCGCCACAGCGCGTCTTCGGTAAGCTCACTTACCACGGCGGTATGTACCCCTTTACAGGACTGTTGCTGGCCGAGGCTGCTATGGTTATTCTTAATGAGGAAGAGAAGATCAAGAGGATCTCGCGTAGTGGGATCGTTACTCCCGCTACTCTAGGTCAAGACTACGTGGACCGCTTGGAAAAGGTCGGCTGCAAAATCGAGACCAAGGTCTTCCAGTACTAAATAGCTTCCTCGTTTACGGGGTTAGTCCTAGCCCTGTGTATGCTAGTTCAAGCAACTTCTCGTGACTTGTGATGAAGCGCACATTCTTGATATTTTGATGATATGAGATACGGACTTCAGACTTCCGCCATAATCAATCAATCTTTCCTTTTCACCATACCTATCATTCCTCCAACTAGAGCTTTCTAGACCTTCCATCGACAATGGACTGGTCTTTCAACCAAGCTCCAATGATTTCATTGACTTCGTCAGGCTTCTCCCACAGAGCCCAGTGCGAAGCATCAACCTGCTTCAAGGTCAGTTGCGGAAACTGCGTTGCCATAGATTTACCCATATGAGGCGGCAGAGCTTGATCCCTCAACGCCTGGATAAACAGCGTAGGAACCTGTATCTCCCTATCGAGAATCGCGAGCTCATCTTCATAGTTCATGTCGCGAGTGCGGTACCAGTTAACTATAGGAATAATCAGCAAGAACCTAACCAACGAATCCAGAGGAAAACCATACGTGGTCCATGGACCCCACTCCGAGCAAACTCATTCGTATAGAACTCCAACTCCTGGGCAAAGTCAGCATCACACCTCCACCCAAAGCCAAATCAATAAATCCCACTTACCTCCTCGCTCAACAGACTCGAAGGCTTCAACTTGCCAATCTTATCAAACAAAACACCCTTGTGAACATCAAACCCAAGCTCGCCGGCCTCCGTACGACCCCCATAAAGCGCCAGCAAAAACTGTCGAATCTCATCCTTGGACCGAATAGCCTTCTCCACTTCTCCGCTCTTCAACTGCAGCTGGTAGGCGAAGTGCGGTGTCACGCTGCGAACCAGGTCTTCGAGAGGGATTTTCTTGGCCATGGGTTGTGGATAGGGCACGCAGACTGTGAATAGGTGGCTGACTAGCTCTGGGTGCCAAAGGGCAATGCGGTAGGCGAGTGCTGCGCCCCTATTTTGTGTATTAGCTGTGCCTGGTTCTGGGAAAGAGAGTTTGCTTGGGGGTGTGCTTGCCAGTCATGTCCACCTAGGATAATTTGGGTTTCGCCTAGATAGGTTGCTAGGGCTTTGATGTCCGCCGCGCAACTCTTGTGGGCATACGGGGTGACTTCATCCGGGGCGTCCTTGTTGAATGGTTGTTAAATGATGATTCCCGTAATAGGGTGGCAGGTGGAAAAACTCACTGTTCGTCCGTATCCGAGGCAGTCGGGAGCTACCACCCGTAAATCCATGTCTACGAGCATGGGAATCTGGTTGCGCCATCCCATGGAGAGGTCGGGGAAGCCATGGATCTATGGAGATTATGTGTCAATGTGAGTGGCTTTTTTTTATTGAGCTGGCCGCTTACCAGGAAGACTGTGGCTTTGTATTGCCCTGATTTTGGCTGGCTGAGAAGGTAAGCTGTGAATTGTTAGCTCAGATTTGTTTTAAGTAGAAGACATTGGGTAGAAGCTCTTCTTTGAATTGCGGTATGCTCACAGTAGTTATGGCCGTTGAGTGTAGCGGTCTTGTACTCAATGCGGGAGTCACCCGATACTCGGATCTTATCGACCGGCATTATGAGTTGATTTAAGCAGTGATGGTTACGTTTTCAGGTCCGACCTTCGAGGGGAAGGGGGGTTTTATGTTGTGTGGAGAACTTGAAGATACCCTCGGGGGACACCTGGGCACCTTATAAGTCCAAGGGTTGAAGTACTATCTAGCTGTGCAACCCCACAGGCTATCAGGCGAAGTCGATCAATATACAACTTGGGACTAACATCCGTTGAGAGGAAACAATAGGTTTCAGAATAATAAAAGATATGTAATCCTGCGTAAAGCTCAGGAGAGGAGAGCAGAGAATAAACCCCTCGTAGTTGTGCCTCGGCACGGAAATAACTGGGGCGCCAAGACACTAGCGCTATAAACCCCCTACGTATTTTTTCCCATTTTTTCCCCATTTTTCCCCATTTTTCCCACATGAGCCTGGAATCGTTCAACTATGTTGCAGTGTGACAATTTGCTAGGACAACCTTGCATTCTCGACAACGTCGAACCGACCCCTAAAGCTAAGAATCGGACATCTGACAACAAAATGATGGATTTCAACCTCTTCGCGGTGTCCTCCTGTGTCACATTGAAGGATAATGCATCGTGGGATCCATGGCTAAGCAACATAAAGTCAATTGCAGGCCAATTCGACATATGGGAGCTTTGTGATCCTATAAATCCCACACAACCGCCGCCACCGGAAGCGCCGAAGACGGTTATAACGATGGAGGAAGCAAAGAAGCAATACCCCGATTCATGGTTCGATTCATTGATAATCCTCCAAGGGGAATGGGCCATCGAGAATACGGTCTACATTCAAAAGAAGAAAGGGTTACATGTGGTAGCCACAGCTATACGAACTAGTGTGGACACCACCTACCAACCCCTGATTGTGGAGTATGAAACTCCATGGGAACTGCTTCGTTATCTGAGACAGCGGTTTTCACCTGAATGCGATCCCACATATGCTGCTAGGCTTCGTCAGTTGTGGAGAACCCTAGATAGGGGATTGAACAAGAACACAGACATTGACAAATGGTTGGTGAACTGGGAAACCGTCCAAAAACGCTGCAAGCGAGCGAAGATGGCCGAAGCAGAACAGGCGAGCATTCAATTCCTGGATGCCATTTCAGTGATGTCACCTGAGTTCTATCTAACATGGACCTTAAGGATCCAGGGTGATGCTACCATTGAATTTGCAGAGCTTTTAGACCGATATAGAGCTTATTGGCAGATCACCCATGGAAAGGCGCGAGCCCAAAACAAAAGGGGTATGTCAAAAGAAGTCTTCTCAACATGCTAAGGCCATGAAGAATCAAAGCCAGAGGATACGAAGAAACAGCAAACTGGCAAGAAACTTCTAAGAGATAGGGCCTGTACATACAACCTATAGGCATCTCGCAAACCCTAGAAGTGCCGGTTCACAAATGAAGCCATTCAACCAGAAGGTTTCAAAGTGAACCTAGAAAGGTAGAAACAATTTAATGAAGCAATAAATGCAGATCCTATATAGAAAGCATTCGTTAATAAAAAGAAAGCTGAAGCGATCACATAGGGGAAGATAGCACTATAATACGTAAATGCGACCCTATAAGATGAGACTTTTAGCTTCTAGATAGCAGCGCCAACCGCTATTATACAAACCAAGGAATATGAAGATCCGATCCACACTAAGAACCGTTAGGATGTTGACACCAGTGTATAAATCCATATATGTAATAACTAAGGGTTATTTGTGACATTTGAAGATATATAGAGTAGTGTTATGAAATCTCTACCAAAGGAGATATGTAGCTGGGTGGCGCCAGGCTATGGCATGGTTCTTTTCGATCAAGGTCAATTGGCACAAGTACCCTTGCATCCAACAAAATGAGCAGACCAGGCTCTGATTTCTGGGACAATAGACGAACAAACGAACTAGAAATGTCAACTCTTTCTTTATAAAGCGAAAAGCCTAAAAATGGAGTCCAATCCTAGATTTGAAAGACTATCTGCGAGTCTCCTGGGTTCGGATTTTCGTCTAGAAAGTTGTTTCATGGCTAATGAAGCGAAATCAGTTTCTATTTTTTTTTCTCGATATCTCGCGTTTTAGACTGATAAAGGGCTAAGAGCGAAAAATCAATAACGATAAGAAGGGCATCAGGGCTCCTAGGGCATTTCGTGCCTAGAGTTGACAATGGGAACTCATGTAACTAAAGGGGCTTTCTGCACTACGTGGTTATTCGTTTGCTACTATGGTCCGATATCTACCATACATGTCTTTTGTAACACATCTTAGTCCTGACTCAATCTGAGTAGGGACTTTCTAGCACCATAAATAACAGATGACCCGCCAAGGTCTGCGGTTTGCCAAAAAGCATTCTCAAAGTCAAATACATCTTGACCAAATGATGCAGTCCAGTCACTGTCTCCCTCCATTCATGGCTGGATACTTGGTTCGTCGAGGAAACGTGGCTATTTTCCAGTTGCTGAAGAGCAGAAGGGCTGATGGGTACTAGGTCCTGCACAAGTTGTTGATATATGCCCTCTAAGATGAGCCCCAGAGATGTTTCCCCTTCGACGCTTGGGAGATTGTAACATTAAGCACGCACACAGTCTCCTGGAGATATTTGTGAAGCCTCGTGAGCTTGTTTGTAGAAAGAATATCTTGACATTTGGCTGGAGAATGGAATATTATTTTGATAGGGCAAGAAGGGAAGTGGACGGAAAGTCCTCTCCAGGAGAGGATATAGAAGGTATACAAAGTGTGTTGAAGTAAAGGGCACCTAGGGGCTTTAGTTACCATGATATTATCAAAGAGATCGATACAATAAGGTATTTTCTAAATGGAAGGTATTGTGGCCGCCGACTACCTGTATGCACAGAAGCAAGTATAACTTTGTCCAGAATGAGAATTGAAATTTAAACCAGACACTCCTTGGGGAATAGATCAACAAAACAAGAAGAATTTTTCCAAAGAGAAGATCTGTGCATAAGATAAGGCCTTGAAGCCCCAGGTTTGGGGCTTGGGTTGTGCCATACCCGTCTGGTCAATCGACAAATCATGACCGAGACCCAAGAGGTGTCAGTCACGAGCTCTGTAAGGGTTGTTTTCGATCTAGCTGCTCCACCTAGAGCCCCGCTGGTCCTGAGTTCGTCCACCCGTCTGCACAGTGTTCGCAGATCCTCGAGATCTGATATTCCAGGGCATGCTGCCACCATGCCTGCCAGTTGTTTTTTAAGTAGCGTTGCACGATGCTACAGAAGCGGGACAGGTGACAGAGACAGTCTTGTTGGGTAATATCTGGGTCCACATGCTCGTTGATCTCCTCCACTCGCCGACTCACTGCAAGCAGACAGTGCCGAATAAACCCAGTTGGAGCAGGTTTATATGGCCAACTGACAGGATGTATTGCATGTGCTCACATTTGGAAAGCTTGTAGAGTCATTTTTATCGTCGCTAGGGAAATAGGCTGAAAATTGTGAACCCGCCAGACTCATACTTGGCTCCCCACCGCTTGGACACCAAGCCACAAGCCAAGATCATTGATTCCTGAAACTTTTCTTTTGATAGAACAGATCGGTCCTCGAACTTCCCAGATTGATGATCTTGGGACATCCATCGCGGTCTTTCTCGAGGCGCGTGCATTCGAAACAGTAGAACGCATCACTGATGCCTTCCCCGCCGCAGACGACACACTTGTTCTGGTAGTTTCCGAAGGAACACTCGTCACAGATGCGGACCAGAGTCGTTGGGCGCACGTAGGAATCGCAGACAGGACATTTCCCGTCACATTTGTCACACAGACGGCCAATGGAGATGCCGGGTTGCTTGCGGCACATGACGAGATCGGGGTGATGACGAGACATTGTGGTTTATGTGGCGTAACAAGAAAATTAGAATGTTAAAGCTGTAGAAGGTAGAATGAGGTATGATCTGGCACTCGCTGAGAAGTGAAAAGAGAATAAATGTGAGAGAAGGTAAGAGAAGAGAAGCCGACGGTCCAAGGATAAAGTGGTCCGTGCACGTGATTTTATGCAGTGTGATTCTAAGCAGCGTGTCGCCTTGTTATTTTGCGCCTCTTGACCTCAACTCCAAGATTTGACCCAGATCAGAACCTATCACATCACTTATTTCTTACCCCAATCTGTTTATTTCTTATAGCCAGCGCTGTTTGCAAATCCAGATGTCTGAAGTGTATGTTTCCCTTCCTCCCGTGCAACCCACGCGCAAGCATTGTAATTGGAGCGCTCTAGCTAACATGCATGTTACTTCAACAGCCCTGAGACACTTGCATCAGCAGTGGCTGTGCCCAGCCAGGACACTATCCAGCAGTTGCCGGAGTTGACAGGCAAACGACGGAAGTCTTCAACCGCGGAATACGACACTAAACGCCGACGACTCAGCTCTACAGACAATACCTCCCCGCATTCTCAGCGGCATCGACCATCATCCCCTGCGCATCCGACAGTTGAATCTGTAGAAACGAAGCCTACGCGGCCGCGCGGGGGTCGAGATGAGGATCGCAAGCGGGGCCAGCGGTTATTCGGGGGGCTGCTTGGTACTCTCTCGCAGAACTCAAGTTCTGCGACACAGAGACGGCGCGCTGATATTGAAAAGAAACAGCAAGAGAAGTTGAAGTCGCAAGATGCTGAGTATGATGAATTGAAGAAACGGCGCAAGGAACAGCGTGATGAGATTCGGAGAAGGGAAACGCCATTGTATGAGCGGGAAGCAGTATGTTCATGTTCTATTCACTTACATACCACTAGAGTATACAGTGATGAAAATTTTTACTGACTTTTTCCATTCTCAGATGCAAACACGCCATTCGAACATGCTTGCCCTGGCACATTTCCACAAGACAAAGGCCGAGCCGGCTCTGGTCAGTTCTGATTTTTTTTTATCCACACATAGTGACCATCAGCTAATATCTGATAGTATTACAAACCATGGCAACCCCGACGAGGTGATGATTTGGTGATAAAACAACAGATCGAAGAAGCAGAGGCGACTATTGCCCGAGAAGTCGCCGAGTTTGAAGCCCGATATCCACCGGAGGCATTTGTGCCCGAACAGCCAACCCAAGTTGAAACAAAACAACAGACATGCGAAGAGCAGCATCAAACAGATGTTCCTCGGGGCCAGCCATCGGCTCCAGAGCACGAGGCAGATCTGACAGATTCAAAGTCTAAGGAGACAGCTCAGGCTGCTCCGGATATGGTGGGTATAGAGATTAACGAGAAGACCCCAGATTTAGCTAAAACCGATGAAACCACTGCTAACGTGGAGGAAAGTGCCGTCCAAGATCAGAATGATGCCCACCGAGATGATGACGGAGGCGAGGTCGTCGAGGATAACGAGGACACTGTGATTTATTAGCTTTCAGCCGACCTTTTCATGTCAAATTATGTAGTGAGATGGCTTTAGTTCTTTAGGCCGACACTGACAAATACCCGGGAGTCTTTTTTGTTGCTTTGGAAATGTGTATGTAAGATTCGTGTTGGAACCCAGGCATTGTTTAATTATCTGCATTCTATTCATATAACAAACCTGATCATTTGTAATATATGTTCTGTCATTGGAAACCGAGCTAGGCCCTTCAGTCTGACCGTGGCCACGGTCATCCAGCGCTTTAAAGGATGTATTGGAGGATCCGATCAATGCTCTGGCCCAGGCCCAATTCTACATATGTACCTCTGTTGGTCTCGTCGAAACAAGCAATTACCAAGTTTTAGACAATAATCTGGCGAGACTCCGGCATAGTGCTGCTATATTTACTATTTACTACAGCTATCGGGTCGATGCCCACTCGGGCTCGGAGTTTTCCAGCCTCTTCAACAATATAATCTATCTATACAATAGCGGTTTACCGGCCGGGGCGACGAGGTCTGGCGAATCCTCGAGTAGGACCCTGGTCTCGTGCCGGGGTGACTTCCTCTTGCAAACGGTCGCCGGTGATCTCGTCAGGGCTAGAGGCCTCAATCTGCTATTTGTGAGCTTCCAAATCGACCAAACAACCACGGCTATCCACAACATGGGGCGGCATACCTTTTTCTCGATCTTGAGTCCTTCCTGCTCAGCAACAGTGATGGCGTTTCTCCGCGAGCTAGCGTGCAGCATACGCTCCTTGATCGAAGATCCAGTAGGACAGGTGTACACGAAGATCACGACATCGGACCCGGGGTAATGATAGAAAGTATAACGCGGCGAAGAGGAGGAAATGTGTGTGGCGACAGAGTTCGGCTCGACTCCAGACTGGGAGTCGGCCAAAACGATCTTCTCCGTGGGGATATCAACGGTCTTCTTCAAGTTAGCCTCGAATCTCACAAATCCCATCTACACTGTCCATCCCTTCAACGACATCTAGATCTAGACCAGCCCTCAAGGAATAACCACAAGCCAAGATAATAACTTACCAGTTGCACCAACCCACCATCCTGCAGATCCCTCAGCGCAGACTTAGCACCCTCATCAACCGGCATAGAAACCCTCATCCCAGAGCCAGAACCAGGTCCAAAAGTGCCGCCAATGCCAATATCCCTCCCGGGGGTGCCATTCCGTGCCTCGGCCTCGGCCTTACGAACGGCCTCCAGTTCCCTCTCCTTCTCACCCATCATATCTTCACGAGAGATGACATTGGGGCCCTCGCCATCACGCTCGCGCCATGCATCCTGACCCAAGATCTCGTCTTCCTCGGTAGCAAAGACGGTAGAAGCGAACTTCTCCGTGCCCAGCTCACGAGTCAGCGTCGAGCGGGTCGAGGCAAAGAGCGTCTTTGCTCTCACGGGGGCATTAGACGGGATGTAGGTCAAAGCGATGAGTGCGGCGGTCGAGCCAGTCGATGGGCGCCGAAGGAGGAGGTAGATGGGGGTTTTAGGCTGGAGGATGGAGGATAGCTGGGGGAGGGCTGAGAAGAAGGCGTTTGCCGAGGGGCTGCCCTGGAAAGAAATTGGGGCCAGCGGTGTTAGGGTCTCTGCTGTGATGGTTACCGGCAGACAGAAGGTTGAGGAGTCGGAGTTGAAGCGGGCGAATGCATCTTGCAGCTCCGAGGAGACTGGGTGGTTTGTTAGTGTTGAGTTCAATGTAGTTTCGTTCAGAGTTCAACATCAATGTATTCCAATGTCTTACCTGTAATGCCTGACTGCATGATGCTGCACTTTACAATGCAGCTGGGTGGGTGGTTGTTGTTGTTTATGAGGGGAGAGGGGGAGCGGTGAATGAGGGGCGGATGATCGATGACATGTCAGCCGTCAGAGCTGGCTTTATTTTGACCGTTCTACATCTAACAAGTCTACATCAGAGAAAAAGAAACAACTCATCATGATCTTAACATGAAAGCAATATGTTCTTGTGTTTTCGTTACACAAGCGTCGCTGACTGGCTGTCTACAACCTCTACAACCACCGGGTCATTCATGGAACCCTAAACACTCAACTACACTGGCGAGCCGACTCTTCAAGAGTTTTTGAACGTTCTCTATTTCAGCTCAAGGCGCATCAGACAAAATGCTACAGAAAAAGAACTAATGCAAAGCAGAAAATATTTACAGAAAAGGAGCCCTTTCAACCGGCTTACAGTTGAACAGCTCTGTCGGAGAAAGTCCAACGTGCAAAACAGACCATGCAGGGTCAGGTATCACAATGATTTCCCAAAAGACAAGAAATTTTTGGCACATTTACTCCTCGAAGCTACCACCAACGAAAGCCCAGTTAGAGCGCTCCAGCTTACCCTTGAGGAACTCATACACGGTGAAAGTGACAGCCTGACCAGGAGCAACACGCATCACACGGGGGGTAATACCCTTGTAGAAAGCGCGAGCGCCCTCCGTCTTGAACATATCCTTGGCGATGATCAAGATACGGGAGACAGCAGACTGACCGGGCTCAGCACGGGTCTTCTGGAGGCGGGTCTTGATGGTGTCGATGGGAGCGTTGGAGAAGGGGCCGACGGCACCGGAGATCAAACCAATCATAGTAGTCTGGTAAGCGGGCAGCTGGCTGTTGCTGTATTCGGGTTGCCAGCGCTGCAGGGCAGCCTTCAGTTCCGTGTATGCGGTGAAGTTGGCGGCCTGGTTGGTTCCTTGTCGAAGGGCTGTCAGGGAGACACCGCGATACAGAACGCTGAAGCCTTCTTCCTTGACCACGGTGAAGAGCGCGTGCGGTGCGCTGCGGTACTTTGGAGCATCCAGGGGGTCAGCCAGACTGTGGTGCTGGGCCTGCAGACGAATTTTGATGACTTCCATTGGGTTGACGACGGCTACGGCTTCGGTAACACCGGCGGCGAGACCAGCTGTGGGGATTGTTAGGTTTCCACTATGCATATTTTTTGGCTTGTTCAAGGCTTCACGTACCTAGGAAGGTGGCTCTGCTGGTCACAGCACCTGTCTCCTTATCGGCCAGCATCCCCTTATATGACTCGTACGAGGTGAATCGGATGGCCATCTTCGGGATGATACCACCCAACACGGCACCGAGACCCTTGTACAAGCCCAGAGCGGTCTCCTTTTTCACGATTTGAGCACCGGTGGCCACAAACCCACGCGGCTTGGCCTAATCCAGTGAACCCGGTTAGCAGTGGCTTGAATTGTCAAATGGAATTATCTCCAACTCACCCCAGGTGCTGTGGCTCTCCTGGACAGCTGCATGCGGACCTTGATTGTATCTAGCGGATGGCAAACAAGGGCCTCCATCATACCGGCACCACCACCAGCTAATCAGGCAAAAGTCAATAGCTGTACATCCCAAAAGGGGGAGTCTACTCTACCGATCAAGTTGACCGCGGGCGATGTGCGCTTCTGATTTGCAGGTTTGGCGGACATTGTTTCAATATGTGATATATATGCAGAGAATCTGGACTTTTGTTCACGAGGATTTCAAGGAAATTCTTCAATCGGTCGTCTCGGAAATCGAGTTACGCAGATCTTCCGATTGTCGCAAGGGAAGGCCGAAATTGCGGAGAAGCGGAAGTATACAATCCCGGAGAATAAGCAGAAACAACGTGCAATTGGAAAAGAGGGTATATCTGGAGTGTCTGAAGAAGGTCAAGAGATCAATTGCAAAGACCTTTAATCTTTTGGTTTTTTAAAAAGCCAAAGTTCGCCGGGTATATGATTCACAGGCGAAGTTGCAGGGACTTTGCGGGGAGCTATAACGGGGAAGCGGAGGAAGCTGGACGAGCGGAAGTGTATACGACCTCGCACAAATGAGAAGAACAAAGAAGAGAGAAAAAGAAGATGTAGCAGACTAAATGGCTTGCCGAAGGTGATTTCTATATAATAATTATGTCGTTTATCCTATGTGTACCGAGTACAACGTGTAGCGTCTTCAAAGCAATCCCGAGGCCTTCGGTAACTAGGGCGGCTCTCTATCCAGCGCGGAATGAATCACCCCAGATCTCCAATGATCTGATTTCACATGCCTTTTTTTAAATTGTCGTCCTAGTTTTGGCAGGCTTGTGATTATCTACATATACTTTATTTCAGATTAGATTGTACAATATAAGTATAACTAACTAGTTAAAATATCAGTGCCTTAACGTTAGTTACCTAACTACATGAACATTATCCTACACGCAGCCATATGCCCGAAGACGATACCAGCCTAGAAAACACCGAATATTTCCAGGGAGGTAAATTACTCCGCGGATTCTGAACAGTTCGGGGCTTGAACGTGAAAAGAAAGTAGCGAAATCCGCAAGCTATTTGCGGGTGATCTCGGGCTAACGCTAGAGCTCCTCTCAGCCGAGGTCCATATCCAGAAAAGGGTCATGGGACCTTCTGAGTCAGATGAACGATGAAAGTATTCGAAGGTTTAACGTGAGGTTTGCTGCGCGCTTGGCTAAAGTTCGTCTTTATAGTCCGGGGGTTATAGAAATGCACATGTCGGTAGGTGTTACAGGTGGTGACGTTGATAGAGCCGTAACTCTGTCGGATGAACGTTTTACCGAATTCCTGTATAAGAGATCTACCTCCATATAGGGACAAGAAAGCATACGTTGTAAAAATATGAGATCAACAGTCTCGGCATGCTATATATTTCAAAGCACATTCACATACATCGCATATCATATCTAGTATGATTCAACCCGATAAGATCGGCAACCCGACTTCGGCGACCTGTTCTAGGCTTGCAGATTTTGATATACAAAGATGCAAAAGATACCTCACATGTCCTTAATTCTGGATGCTGCAATGTATTCTGTGATGGTACAATGTAACTAGAACTTACAGATTATATGATTTCTGTACGCGCTATCACTCCGGAGGATCGGCCTAACACCGATTACGCAATTTTCAAATTCCCTGCATATCCCCTACATACCCCTACAAAATCTACTCGCCTTATAGAAGCCCAAACTATCCACCGGGATACAATGTCCATGTCCTCGTTCCTAGACTAAATGACCAAAGAAAAATGCAATCAGCCCCAGACACTGCACCGCCGCGGTGGCAGCGAGCCCTGAAACGCATCACAAGTCTAATCCTCCACCAATGGCTCCTAATCGGGATCGGCATCGTTTGCGCCCTGGCATACTGCTTCCCGAACGTTGCCAAGCACGGAGGCATCATCCGCTCCGAGTACAGCATCCTGTACGGCGTGATCGCGATAATCTTCCTGATCTCAGGCTTGAGCATCCCGCGCGAGAAGCTTATCTCGCATGTCCTGAATTGGCGTCTTCACTTGATCGTGCAGGTGATTTCGTTTCTATTCATTCCCGCCGTGGTACTGGCCATCGTTCATATTATCCTCGCTGCAGATCCTGGGGAGAAGATTGATCGCGCCGTGCTGGCGGGCTATATCTTTACTGCTTGTATTCCGACGACGATTGCCTCCAATGTTGTTATGACGAGATCTGCAGGCGGAGATGATGCCGCTGCTTTGGTGGAGGTCTTGTTGGCTAATATTCTTGGCCCGTTTGTTACGGCTGCTTGGACTATTGCGCTGATACCCAAGATGGCGGCATTTGATCCCTGGCGGTTTGGGGGTGGGCCTTTGGGGAGTATGTATAAAGAAGTTTTTCAACAACTGGGGCTCAGTGTGTTGCTGCCGCTGTTTATTGGGCAGCTGGTGAGGTGGACTTGGCCTGATCGCACTGCGTGGGTCTTGCAGAAGACCAAGCTGCCTAAGCTGGCTACTTTCTGTTTGTTATTGTTGATTTGGTGAGTACCACAGGCTTTCTATCCGACAACCTTTGGGCCTCCTTTTTTTCCCTCTCTTTCTAACCTACCATTCCTAAATATCAGGGCCACATTTTCCTCTTGCTTCGCAACAGGAGCCCTCCAAACCCTTTCCACGCAGAGCATAGTCTTCGTGGTCTTCTTCAACATCCTACTTTACATCACCTTGACGGCAGTATGTTTCTTCTGCTCTAGACCACCGCGAATCCTCAGCTCTCGACTCTGGTCCAAGCCCATATTCAAACGCATGACTCCAGAGGAAACCATTGCAGTGTGCTTTTGCGGACCAGCGAAGAGTACCGCACTCGGTATCCCACTGCTCTACGCAATGTGGCAGCCAGTTGATCTATTCCTAAAAGCGAAGACATCTGTGCCGGTGTTGCTCTATACCACAGAGCAGATCTGCGTGGCGCATTTCTTTGTTCAGTTGTTCCGGTGGTGGCATGCTAGAATCGTTGAGAAAGAGGATATAGATGACAGTGCACGCGATGATATCGAGATTGGCATGGCTGAGGATACACGTGGGGATCACGCTGGGCGTGTTCATGAGCATACGACCGTTTGATACCCATTCAGCATAGATTATTTGGTGTTTATTCCTGTAGCGATACCTACTCTTTAGACCGGGTCATGAATTACTTTTTCTTTCTTTTGAACGAAACATGCCTGTTAGACTCATTCCATGAATATGTAGAGCAATAGGGATTTTCAATCCGTAGGATCTACACAGTGTTCCTTAGCATCTAGTGTTAAACTAATCGGTGGAAGCTGTCAAGATTATATGCGCGTTTCGTTTCGAGACACTATCATTCTATCATCCAATGGAGAGACAACCTTGTCCAAGATATGAGCCACTTCCAACACAAACTGATCAAACTTCAAATATCATGAACTGCCGTAGATTCTGGACAAGAAACAAAATCCTAGTGAAAGCTCCGCACACAAGTGACCACAGAAAGAAGCTTCTACACCCTAACAGACAAATCCTCCTTTTTTTTCTTGCTCTTTAGCTCATTCTCTAGTAAATTTTCCATGCTTTACGGCTTTGTTAGGCTCATAGAATAAGATAGCCAGAGTATGGTATCAGAGGAGCCCTCGAGGTTAAGTTAGTCTAGTATAGTAGTTGGTCTAGTATACTATACTAGACTCCCGAGTCCCCTTTGGGATTCATAGTCCTATGGAATGAGCTATCCAGGTTCTACAATATATCAACCCTATTTCTTCATTTATTCTCTGTTTACAAAAGCTCGCCTTGATATAAATACAACTGTCAAAATGACTCTAAGGGGACGGGCTGCCCTCGTTGTAAGTGGACTGCCCGCAATTACAAACAAATTCTGATATCGAACTACTTCTACAGACCGGAGCCCCAATGGACACCGGTGAAGCAACAGCGAGAGCCCTAGCCAAGGCCGGTGCAGATTTTGATTTTTCTCTCTCTCTCAGAGGTAGGCATCATATCTCACTGCCTACAAATGACCCCAAACATAGAAACTGACACATGTTCCCCAGCACAAACTAGCCAAACTCACAGCCGATTTAAGCCGGTTATTGCGAACTATGTGGCTGATGCTGCTGTTTATATGCTCAGCCAGCCTTTCAATGTCTCTATTAAGGCTTTGGATGTTGTTCCTACTGGTGAGTATTCAAGTCTCGTATTCGGGAATAGATTGGATAGCTGGGTTACATTGCTAATATTTCACAGCTCAACGGTCTCTTACTGTCTTCGATCGGATGTGGAATGAACGTAATGGGCAATGGGCCATGGCACTTTATAGTGGCCTTTGAAAATTGCTAGCTGAAACAAACGAAAAATCGGACTTGGATAAGAGTAATTTTAACCACACCTGGTGGCAATCTGGTATGTATGCATAGAACACATGGACATAGAGAATCACAAAGGGAATCACAAAAGAAACATGTATGCAAAAGCAACCCCCATGAACCCTGTGGGAGCCAACTTGATCAAGAAAAAAAAATGTACCTGATAACCATGCAATTTGCGTAGAGACCGAAGCGGCCTATATCTCAAATATAGCTCACTTTGACCCCCATTCCAGCTGTAGCTTTGACCTTCTGCCAAGCGCCGTCTGTGACCCGTCGGACGCGATCACGCACACCCTGCCGGCTCATCGCCATCAAAATGCCGATCATGAAAAGCAGGGTGCGCACTATTGACATGGGATTCCCAGACACAGTCCGGATAATGTGACGGAAGATGTTGCGCAGTCTAGTGGCCACGGCCCGGCTTGAGCGACCCCGGGGTTCGGCCTTGTCCTGCTTCTTCACATTTTTGGAGCCGGATGAGAGAGAAGTTCGTGACTTGCCATTTAGCGATTTGTCTGTCGATTGCCTGGCTCCTTTGTCTTTGGGAGAACCATTTGAGCGGTTTTTCTCAATTCCGTAATCGACTTTACTGGTATTGCGCTTAGACCCATTGGACTGTACTCGTGCAGCAGCAGCAGCTGCTGCTGCTGCTGCTTCTTCAGCTTCGCGACGTTCATCCTCTCGTTGCCGTTCGAGCTCTGCATCTTTGGCTCGCTGTAATTCGACTGCGCGCATTTCGCCCCGCTCTTTCTCTTCCTTCAGGCTTTCGAGAGTTTGTAGGAAGAGATCTTTGCGTTCTTCATCGAGGACTTCACTCAAATTGATGAATTCGGTCGAGTATTCCCACTCATCATTGCGGGGGAGGACGTGCAAAGTAAAGAGCTCGATGATTTTTACTCTGGCGGTTAGATCTTTCGGCGTATCTGCTCCGCTGGTCGTACGCATAGGGCGCTGCTCGTAATCATCAGATGCATCTTTTAGACGATTTGTAAGGTCAAAGTTGGGTTGTCCATATGAGGAGAGATAGGTCTCAAGGCGCTGTTGGTTCAGGGATTGCGAAGAGGAATGGGTTAGAAGGAGGGTGGCACTATCATCTCGTTGTTAGTAATTCAATTTTGATCAGCGGGGTTGAGGTCAAATACTAACAGGTTGTAGACCACTTCGGCATCTACCGAACCCTCGTGGCCTTGGTACCCGACCTCGACCACAGCCTCCCAAATTGCACCTTCTCTAACTTGCGAAGCAATTGCTTTCCACTCCTTCTGGCCAAATTGCTTCTTTCCCTCCTCTGCACCGAGATCGACTATTGCGCTGAGGAGGGTGATGTAGAGGTTCCACACCTTGATCCTCCACGTGCTGGCGGCTGTGGCGATCGGCGCAAGCGGTGTTGAGTTGTCGCCATTTGTGTGCTGGTCCTCTGGCGGTGAAGGCGTAATAATTGGTTGGAGGTTTGCGAGAGCTTCTGGTAAGCGTCGTGTGAGGTAGAGTTGGGAGGCTTTCTTGTATGTCTTGGAGCACAACTTTGTGGGGGAAGCTGGGGATGTGGCGTGAGAGTTAGAGGACATTGGGGATCCGTTGGCCATTTTGGAGGCCAAGATATGAGAACAGCAAGATTTATTTTCAAAGAGTAATATATGAAGTCAAAGGAGTAATTATACAAGGGAAACTATTCAAAGCGTCTCGGGGCTGTGATCGGCTTTCGTTTTCCCTCGGCTCGTCCAAGTCCGGGGTCGGTCACGGGACTGGCCTGTGAGATGTAATTGGCGTCTCAGGTTTATACTCCGCCATCTCATGAGTATAGCTTCAGACTCTAACATTTCATAATTGATATTTTATTTTACACTGATGTCTAGACATGGTGAGAAGAGATGCTTCGTTCTAGAAAATCACTCCAGGCCATTCTCCCAAACGTTTCGGTTAATGCATCACAGGCGGCATTTACGAGAGTAACAGCCCAGTGCTATTCCAATTGGACATCAAGGCAATAAAGAAAATCACTAGGATACTGCCTCGGTCATTTATACACCTTCAATCCAAGGTAACTCTCGCGGATAATATAGATCTTGCATCTTGGGAAGCTATATTCAGTCTCTCGAATGCAATAATCTGCTAAAACTTATTGATAAAAAGTACACTTTGCTACATCATCCATAGAGAAGTAAAGTCGGCGTTGATCAGTGTTGATCGTCCAAGAATTGATCGCATTCAAACGCTTCAAGCTATTTTCTTCAGCTCTTGAGAATCTCTTCTTCTTACTTTCCTCTCAATCACAACTCTGATCTATGAGACTTAGCAGCCAAGGACACCAACAATTGCAAGCTCTTAGTCTTCCATGAGATCACCTTTTGACAACTTGTGAGAGCAAGACTCTTTCTGATCAATGAAATTCGGATACTTGCCTTCCCAAAGCATACATGTACTCTCCTTTCGGCTTCCAGCAATCAAGACTTCAACAAAGCCAATCAGCCTCTCTCTCTCCCTTTCAGCTCCTATCTTTATTCACTAAACTCATACTTTGATGCCGTTCTCAACTTCTAACCAAGATGGATGTCACGGCTGTCACCTTCCCCGATTACCTCCCCTCCATTCTCAACGATATCTCCACCAGCTGTTTCGTATCCGTAGACTTCGAGCTGTCGGGGGTGGTTTTCAAACCAAATGCACCACAATCCAGACCTCAGACTGTGCAGGAACGATATGTGGAAGCCAAGGCGGCCGCCGAGCGGTACCAGATTCTCCAAGTTGGACTGACAACTTGTCATGAAGACAAGGAAAATGGTACGCAATTACCCCCAATTCGAAGACGCATCTCGCTAACTATTTATAGCCACCTACACCCTGAAGCCATACAACATAAATTTGAGTCCAATCACCGAGCATGAGATAGATGTGAATCGGGACTGGACATTCGGGAGCCGCTGTATGTCCGAGATCTATGACGAATTTGGGGCATAACACTAATATCTTCCTGGACAGCAATGGAATTCTTGCTCGCAAACCACTTCAGCATTGACTATACGTGCACCTGCGGTGTCCGATACCTGTCTCGAGAGGAGGAAAAACTGGCAATTAAAAGAGCTACGGAGAAATGTCTCCCGCGGAATCCCGTTCAAGCCGCGGATATCAAAAAAGACGATCATGAATCTCTGGAGTTCCTTGAAGCCGTTCGGGTCAGTATCAATAAGTGGCTGGCACAGGGCGAGGTAAGCCATTATATCAAACACAATCTGAGAAAATCAATTGACATATATAGAAACGCCGTGAGTGGCTCAACATCCCGCCACCCAGCAGTGTGCAGCTTATTCCTGGCCCCATACCTACCGGATTGAGCAGCATGCAGAAATGGCTGATACATCACCTTATCAGTGACGAATACCCTAATTTAACGTCGCGAGGTGCGTCAACCTTCGTCCAGATCGAATTGCGGGACCCATGCAATGAGCAGTATACCTTGGAATCGAAATTGAAGGTCAAAAAAGAACGAGTCCGGAAGCATATCGGGTTCCGCTGGATCGCAGAAGCACTTGTGGGTGGAAGCCTGGAAGAACTTGAACCAGACACTTTCCATCCTCTGATGAAGATAATCGAGCAGCCAACTTTCGGGATCCAGCAGTTGTCAGACAAAGTGAAGAACCGACTTAAGGAGCACAGACCGGTTCTAGTCGGCCACAACATGTTCTGCGATCTGCTCTTCTTCCACAGATGCTTCCTGGGCCCGTTGCCAAATACCCTCGCCGAGTTCCAGATCGTCATTCACGACCTATTCCCCATGCTAGCGGATACCAAGTACATGGCCACTCATAACTGCGGCTCTCTAAACCCCATGTCTTCACTTGAAGAGTTCAATACGGCTTTAGCTGGAATAGAAAGCCCCAGGATAGGTAGGAGCATGAGTGATATCTTTGACAGTAAGCGGGAGCACAACTAACCATTTCGCAGAGGTTGACCCTCGCTTTGCGAAGTACAAATTCCGCACGCGCACCCACGAGGCAGGATACGATAGCATGCTTGCCGCCATGGCCTTCATCAAACTGGCAGGCGATATACAGCGCAGCCCTACACAGCCAACGGTCAAACCCCGGCCACGGAAAACCACAGCACCCAGTTTGGTTGCTGGTATCATGGCACAGCCTAGCAATCGGCCTGTTCCCACAAGTGAATTCAGCAATTTCTTTGACGTTGAAACTGAGACCATTCCGACGATCCTACCAGCCCAGATTGCTGGAGCTGACACATCTCTCGCCGACACTGGCTCCGGGCGTATAGCTCGCCTAGTCAACCAGGGTAAACTACTGCCGCGTCTCGGAGATGCCTTCTGGGATACCTACGGGAACATACTGCGGGTGTTCGGTACACAGGAGAGGATGGTGCAACTGGGAAGGCAGGTGCCAAAGCAGGAAGAGTTGCTGGTGGAGGTTTGAGGACAGGTGATTTATGGTATGGGAAAGAGAATACTTGCCGAGAAGATTGGAGAGGAGAATATTGAAGATGCAAGGTAAAAATGGATTTCTATAAGGATATAACCGTAAGACTAAAGGGGGATGTTCGCGGCAGCTATCTAACAGTACGCCTTGATTTATAAAGAAGGTACCGCTAGCGAAAATTGGCCGCGACCTCAGGAGGAGCTCACTCTGAGCACCTTTAAATGATCAACTGGCCGTAGAGAACTGGACGCAGTGATGATAAGAGATGCTTGGAGAAGAGAAGACAAGGGAAGGTCGATTTTTGAAATTTAAACCGCCCGGGCGGTGACTAAGCCCGATCGGGCCTGGCGACAACGTGACCTGTTTGGATCTTTTTCTCGGGGAGACAAGATCACCGATCAGCCCCAAACACATTGCCATTCCACCCTTGGACATGTCGTCAGGATCTAATGGTGCATGGCGCGTAGCCTCGCTACTGCGTATGTCCAATTGAAGTTTTTCCCGGATCTCTTGAGACCCTAATAACTGACTCCGCGCGCAGGGCCATCAATAATCGACTCCGGCGTCTGCAGAAGCTGTCAAGAGATCCTTGGCCGCCGCAGCTATTCCTCCGCAGCACCAGCAATCGAATCGACCTCCGCATCAACAGCGGCTGACCCAGCCGTGAAGCCAGCCTACATCATCAACGCGGGTGTAGTCCTCTCCCGCCCTCCCCAAATCACCCGTGAACTCGAACCGTTTGAGAAAGCGTTCTTTTTCTACCAGAAGCGTCTGAACGAGCGTCTGGCCCTCCCCTTTACGAAATATTTCTACTTCAAGCGTGGAACACCAGCCGACGAAGACTGGAAGAAGAAGATCCAGGAGCGCCGGACTGCCGCGCGTGATATCGGAACTTACAACGCGTACGACAGCGATGCATGGAATGACGAGCTCCTGCTAGGAGCGAAGGAGTCTGAGCCTGAACACCAGGTTGAGGCTCTTGTCCAGGACGCAGAATCCACTGCCAATGCGACTTCCCAAGATACTAGCAAAAAGGAGGAAATCCCTCGGCCCTACCCTCGGATCACGGAGGCAGACAAGAAGAACGACCAAAAGAGTCTCGATCGTTTGCTTTCCCGCACTCTCTATCTCCTTGTCCAGTCTAAGGAGGGACACTGGAAGTTCCCCAGCTCGCCGGTGGAGTCGGGCGAGACCCTTCGCTCGGTAAGTACTATACTTGTGTTCTCGAACCGCGTTGAGTCTGGAAATTATACTAACGTGATATTTCTTTCCTAGGCTGCTGAACGCACCCTCGCCCAGTCTGCTGGTATCAACATGAACACCTGGATGGTCGGTTTCCACCCGGTCGGATGGCACTCCTTCAAACCGCGCCGCTCCAAGAAGGCGGACAGCGCAACCGAGGTCGAGGTTCCCGGTAGCAAGATCTTCTTCTTAAAGTCTCGCATGATGGCCGGCCAGGCCGACCTGTCCATCAACACCCAGGGTCTCAAGGACTTCAAGTGGCTCGCCAAGGAGGAGCTCGCGCAGTACCTGAACACGCAATACTACAGCAACATCAAGAACATGCTAGCCGACCGGTAAGAGGTAGATACTGGGAAGCAGGTGGGGGGAGCTGGATGAGAAGGAGAAGGCGAGGTTCAAGGTTCTTCACAGATGAAAATGCATACTTGTTCCGATACTATAGCGCACCATTGGTGGCGCATTGCATATACTCTTATTGCGCATGCCATGTATAACTAGAATTTTCCTACACTGTCAAATCAAATTCATTTTATTCCAATGTTGATATTAATCTTCGATTCCGCGGTATCATCAACGCCCCCAGAAACGCCATGCCATAGAGTGAACCAAAATAGAAAAGAAAAGGCACACCTACCTAGATCTAACATACAAGATACTCACGCCATGTTGAACTTCTGTCCCTGAACAATAGGCTGGTCCTTAGCCGACTTCCCCGCCAGATTCTTGCCGCACATGGAACAGGCTAGTATCGATATCAGCATTCCATTCGCAACGAACAAGCCAAGAAAAAAAAAGAATAGAACAACATACCATTCCTCTGATAAGCGCACCGCTGGCAGAATTTCTTCCCCTGCTCAGTCTTCACCTTGCAGTTATCACAAGACGAAGCATAAGCCGCATAAGGATTCTTTGCTTTCGCGCTGAGGAGTTTGCTCTACGAGGGGACGTCAGTATCAAAACTTATTCCAAGACAACAGTTGCTCATATTATCAAATAGCAAATCTTGTAACATACCTTTCCGATTCCCGTGGCGCCTAACGTCGCCTTCGCCTTTCCCTTGTCTGCGCCGCCACCGAGTGTACCAGACGGCGAGCCGTAGTACATGTCGCTCTTGCGCTTGACGCCGGGCGTGGCGAGCTCGGTGGCTTTGAGCTTCTTTTGGCATTTTGAGCAAACCATTTTTTGGGGAGATAAGAAAGGGGGAGTTGTTGATCGAGAGAAGGCTTCACGGCGAAAATGCAGATGATGTTATCGCGGGTTTGCGCCACCGCCTGGTGACTTGCCAAGACGTTTGCCTACTTGCTTCTCCGTGTTTTATGGGTGGCTTTTTTGTTCCTGATGTATTATATTAGGAATACTAAATAACTATAGTTAGTCTATAAAATGTTTTATACAAAAAGGATCGTATCCCTATCATTCGCGTCGTATTGGGTATTAACATTAAAGCATCAGTATGTACATTAAAAGAGAGTACCACTGTGAATGGAAACTCTCGCGATATCAAAAACACGAGGAAATCAACCAGCACATCTCGACAGAATCCGACCTCACCTCCAACATTACTGAGGCGAGACGTGGTGCGGGTGAGCCTGAGGCTGTGCCGAATGATCCTGGTAAGGAGCAACACTATATGGCTGCTGTTGGACGGGAGGGGACTGCCCGTCAGGGGACCGGGCAAGATAATGAGGTTGTAATTGAGCGGGAGGGTAGTGATGCTGGTACTGAGGCCCGGGATACTTATGCTCGTCGCCGAGCCTATGCCATTTCGCACAACACAGGAGAATGCCAGTGTAAGTGCCGACCCAGAAGACGAACTGTAAAATTGCCACGGCGGCACTTATGTATATCGGCCGTTCATAATAACCGGCATACACATACACCAGGGTATAGCGAATGTAGATGATGGCCGATACGGAACACACCGCGAACCAGGAGATGGCGGCGGTGATGATTGCAATAGCGGGCATCTGAGAATGGCCGGTTAGTTAATGTGTTGCTCTGCATGGGAAGCGTTGGTGTGGGACTCGCCTTCGACACAAAAACATGGCTACCGGCCTTGATAGCCACGAATATCATCCATGCGAGGATCTCCATGGAAGACACCCAATAGATGATGTCAGTTGCACCACTCACATGTGTCCAGATCAACTGCACAGTGTCGTTATAAAGAGAAGTCATACTTTGGACGTAAACAGCGACGTACAAGCCGCATTCGGCAAGAGAGATCACGAAGATAATGGCAAGTAAGATATAATGGATGATGGTCACTGCCACGTGGGGCTTGCCGGACGCTCTTATAAGACCCAGGAAGCGATGGATGAGGTCCCAGAAGACATAGAAGGTGAGACAGATCGCAACGACTCTAAAGAAGTCCCAGAGCATCAGGCTGATCAAATAGTACATTGTCACCTCTGCCTCGGCGACATACAGGGCTTCCCAGGCGACGATGTTTATTTGAGAGCTAGGGAGTGACCCACTGGTTAGCGAATTGTTCATTTTTAGTTCAGGTCTTTCCACATACCATATAAAGGAAGCCAGTGCCCGAATGAGTTCCTTCAGCGGGAGACTGCGATTGCTGATTGTGCATACCCAGATGAGGAAGACGATGAACGCGAGAAGAGAGATGATATCAAAGGCAAATTGGGTGAGAAAGAGAGACTTTCCCTGGTAGTTCTCCAGTGACAACAAGATCGTCTCGCTCCATGGACTGTTGTCACCATAGTAGCTCGAGGAATAACCTCCGCCGCCGCGTCGAGGCGCCATTTTCTTTACAATTTGGCCGGTTTAGTTCTGAGGAATCTAAGAAGTTCATGATTTACGACGTCAACGAAATTTAAGTAAAAAAACGGATCAGGGGGCTCAAGCAAATCTTCTACAACATGTATGGGGTACACTAGCTTGGATTGAGGCTTAAGGGTCCAGCAATACGAAGCCAATATGTCCAAGGGGCGGATTTGATTGGTCCAAGCTCTTACTTAGCCTTGGAAGGCAGAGAGCTTCAAGAACAAAATACGAGTTGAACTTTGCCCTGTTGATTCTGGGGGGTTTTTCGCGTTTTGGCCCCCTTTTAGGACCTGCACTTCGCCCCGTACATTCGACTACGGAGTACTTCGGTGCAAACTAGCGTGGGGCCCTATGGTCTTTGAGATTTGGAATTTCAGAAGAGAAAAGGCAAATAAAATGGAATTGAGGTTAGGCAGAGAAAGGCGTGAAGACGTAGTTAAATTGCGCCCGAATATGCCAACACATCACCGTGAAATGGATTGGAAAGCAGAGAAAAAAATGAAGTCACAAGCTAAAGGCTTGGCGGTCTATAAAAAGAAACATGTCAGCTGATCTGTAAATTTTTACTTCAATTTTGGACGAAATAGGACAGAATAGGTGAAAAAGAATAAAGATGAAGATATAGAAGGGAAAAAGAATTAGATGTGGGGAAGAGAAGGGGGTTTAATTATCTCGGTAAAGGCTTCTTATATCTTTATGTCTTATTGTTAGACAGAGAAGCCAGTACGACTATGTATGAAGCAATAAAGTGGACTGGAAACTGTCTATTGTGCGTTGCGTGCTAAAAAGGAAGGAAACTGCAGAAGGTGGGACTAAGTGCTAGGAGATAACC